>JABUQX010042584.1:0-12500 GCA_015478945.1 Trachelipus rathkii | reverse complement strand
GCTTTATTATAACATCCAATACGAATATCAAGCCCGTCTTTTAATTGCCTTTCCACTCATTTACACACTTTTATTTCTTCTTCAGATTCATCTTAAGTAATATTATATAAAATCTTTTACTTACAAATCTCGACAATAAAACATCCACGCAACATCCCAGCAAACGGGAGCGGCATCTTAATAATGCGATGCGATGTTACCGCATCACTAATATATAATATATATATAAGTATATATTATATAAGTATATATATACTATAATATATATATATATATTATATATATATATATATAAATATATTAATATATATATATTAAATAAATATATATATATATAACTATATACATTATAAATATATATTATATATATAATATATATAACTATTAATATATATATATATATATATAGTATATATACATATATATTATAGTGCCGAACTGCAGAAAAACATCTAGCACGCATGATATATATAGTATATATATATTATTATATAGATAATATATATAGGATATATATAATATAATATACTACTATATATTATATATAGATATATATATATTATTATATATATTAAATAATATATTAATATAATAATATATATATATATTATATATACAGCTTATAATATATTAAGTGATTTGCACCGTACCATGCTATCAGAATCGGTCATTTTTGATTGTATCGGATCGTTAATTTCTGTGAGTAGTAATTCAGTATCGGTACATTTGCTATACCAAACCATTTTGGCTTTAAATGTATTTCATTATATATATATAATTTTATTTATATTAATATATTAATATAATAATATATATATATATATATTTATATAAATAAATTATTTTAAAATATAATTTTAAATTTTTACTTTCTATATATAAACATTTTTGATAATTATATACGTAATTTTTCTTATACTTATTACCTTTTCTCCCCAAGACTGGGGTAAGGCGCGTGACATGCATCGAAAAAGGAAAGCAGTAGAGAATATGACAAAAGTAAAAAAGAAAGCCAGCCTTACCACTCCCTTACATTAATAGTAAGAATCTCGCAGCAGAAATCTACCCATCAGAGCTTCACGTGGACGCACGCACCCTCACTATGGTAAACCTGTCTTACATGTATAGTAGTAAGACTCATGGTTCTGGATTTTGTTTTTAGTTTTTTTGTACAAGTGTTAAAATACAAAAGTTTTTAATAAAACATTATTTTATTTTTACGTATGAGAGTTGAGATGATGTGACTGCATAGGTTTTGGATAATAATTAATGTATTTTAGGTTATTACGATTGCCATTTTGAGTTGGGGGTGATTGCTTGAAAAAAAAATCTGAAAATGTCAAAATCATTGTGAAAGAATTGAGAAGAAAAACTGGTAGAAATAGTGGTAAAAGATTTAAAATTATATACTTTGGTTAAATGATGAATTAAATAAAGGGGAAATGAACTTTAGAATGCAGAAGAATATTGAGGTGGGGGGGGTGGAATTTACGTAAACTAAACTAGGGGAAAAGACACTTGATTACCGAAGGAATTAGAAAGACCGAAATTAAGTAAAGTGGGTATATGATGATGATTTTGTAGTAGACATAATTGGTCTAGGAAGAAATACAAGCAACAATTCACAGATATACAAAATTTGAGATATACGGTCCAACCTAACATAACCAATATATTTGAATATGTATTTCGGTGAATTGTTCATTGTATTTATGTCAACTCCCAGACATAAGAGATGCAGTGGGTACAAATTTAAAGCAATGCAAGTTACACAATAGTAGCTTGCAATCTATGGGTTTTTAGGTATAATTTGCTCTATTATTTTTTCTCAAATACTTTTGATTTTTAATATGAAGGGGATAAATGTCTGTAAATTTTTTCTTTTCTGCTCATACTATAATTTGTTTGCGACTATTACCTTTAAGAGTAAGAAAACATTTATAACTGGATGAAAGTTTTCCCCTCATTCATTTTCGATGAAAGATAACCTTTCGCACTTTCTGTCTTAATCTTTTTTGCCAGGACCCACCCATGATGTTGATTTTTCAACTCAGTGTGGCCACTTCTTTGTGAGCCGTGGTGGGTCCTGTACATTGACCCAAAAAAAAAAAATCTACTCCAGAAGTGATAATCTCTAAATTTTTTACAGACACCAAATTTGCTCTTTAATACGAACTACTCTATTTTTTACTAGTCCTCAACGACTTTTTTTACCTATAAATATACTTAATGGAAGATAAATTGGGGAAAAAAAAAATAATACTTTATTAGGGAAAAGGAATGCCTGGGAGGTTCTATAAGTAACCTGCCCGCCAGGTGTACAGCTCTCGACCTCGAACCATAAAAACTTTATTTCCATGGTAGGGAGGGTAATGTGGTTTTTTGAATTTAGTTAAGTTTACGAGGCGGTGTAGCCTACCTAATACATGGGAAAAAATAAATTTTTGTGGATGTCGGGAGGTCCACACAATCGCGGGCAAATTTTATTGTCTTATGGGGCCTTAAACTCTTTACAGATTCTCATTTCTTGGGAAATCTACCGGACTGGAGGAACTACAGAAATTCTTTACAAACATCGCCAACTTTGTTCTTTTTGGGGGTAGTTTTGGGAATGCTTAAGATAACATAATTATAAATTAAAAATAAAGAAATTAAATAAAATATTTAATAATTTATAATTATAATAATTAAACATAGGTGATTAAGCTGCAGATTGTCCACAGCAATAATTAAATATATATAGTTGTTGTCATTTAATTATGAAGAAAAATATATATTAGAGAAATTCTCTTCTACATGGATTTGCATAAATATGAGAACATAAGTAATCCCATTCATCTAAAAACTATACTTATTTTATATTTTTACTTAAACAAATAATTTAGAACTTAACATTTCAAAGATGCAATACCCATAACTTGTTAAAAAATAATCATTAACAACATAATATACACTCAATCACTTATAATATATATATAATTTTTAAATACAAGGTTTAATAATGGAGGTAGCAAATTTTGTTCAAGGAATTTATTATAAATATTTTTATATTTATTATTTTTATTATTTGCCAAACCCAACGTGATCCTCACCCCTCACTACTCACCCTTTATTATAATATTTTTTATTATAATAATTTAAGTAAACTATGAAAAATAAATAAAAAGGTACTCCCATAATGGCCCTATTTCCGGGGATTCAAAAAAATTGGTTACCTACTACCTACTACCCCCCTACTACCTACAAAAGTCACCGTCTTCCTCTATGAAAATTATATAGGGCCCGTCTCATATAATATAATAATATATCTTCTTTATATTTGCTCAAAAGGTCCCTGAAAACTTATAATCAACTCCTTAAATGCTTATAATATGTATAAAATATAAATAAAAGAGAAATTAAAACTAAAAATAATTTTGGTAATTGGGAAAAACATATAGTACTGGGGGTTTACCTCTCAAATATTGGGGCTTGTAGGGGTTTTTTATTTTTTTTTACTCTACTTAAAATTGAAACAACAAATAAGAGAGTTTAATTGTTGGGTCACGGAGGAAAGCCAAGGAGAAAAGGAGAGGAGAGAAAGAGACAAACGAGAAAAAGACAAAGTATAGGGATAAAATAGAAAAATATTATAAATAACACCCAGAAGATTGCCAACGGGAGAATTAAAATCCACAGGGTTTTTCCCCCTCTCAGCCTCCAAAAAACCCCTCCAATGCAGGGTGGAAAAGACTATAATATACGAGAAAAAAAAGAAAAGAAAAAAAAAATTATAATGGTAACAAAACATTTTAGGAAAAGCCCCCCAAATTCTATAACCTTCACCGTTATTCAAATTTCTCAACATTACCCTGGAAAATAGGAGTAAAAAAAAAAAAAAATTAATTAGGTTTTTTTTTGTGAAACAATTTAAAAATAAATTTAAAATTTAATAAAAATTTATAAAAAAAAATAAAATTTATTGAAATTTAAACAATAATTTATAAAATTTATAAAACATGTATAAAATTATAATAATTGTAAAATAATAATATTTAAATAAAAATATATAATATATATATAGAAAAAATATAAGGCCTTACTGATATTATTATATTATTATTCTTTAATACGATACGACTAACTATTTTTTATTTTTTATTTAAAATATATTGTTTTATCCTATCCCGGGTTTTTATTAATAAAATAATAAATAAAATAAGGACCTCATTTAAGTTATTCTTTTACTAGTGCCAATTTGGTATTTGGGCATCTTTCTTTGTGAATCTCCTGTTTGAATTTCCTGGATTTTTCCTATTGAAGAGATTAACATGAAAGAAAAACACTGATGATACTCATGGGGAGAACAGTGAGACTTTCGCGTGGATTAACCTTAGAAAATCCGCAGGGGGAAAAAAACAAAAAAAAAAGTCTCAAACAATTAAAATTAAACAAAAAAAAAATAAAAAAAAACTCAAGAAATAAAATAAAATTGAGACAACACAAATAATAAGGAGAATTAAAATAGTATTAAACTCTATGTCTATACCATTAAATAAATTAAAATAAAATATATCTATCACCTACCCCTCTCCATCCTCACCCTATTATGTAAAAATGAGTATAAATGTCCTTTAATAGGGGGAAAAAATGTATTGTATATTTATATTAATAAATAATAGGAATTAATTTATTTTATTATAAAAAATTATTTTTATTAATCCTATATTATCCCCCATATATATACCCCTTACCGGGGGAAAAAAGTGTATTTCACCCCCTCTACCCTATTATTACTACCTTCTTTCTTACTCCTCCATAGTGAAATATAAAACACTATATATACCCGCTCATTACCCTTATTTTTTTGGTGGACTTAAAAAATAAAAACGTTTTCATTTGGGGTTATCATAGGGCGTAGAATAGTGGAGCGAGCGCTCCACCACCTGGCAGCACGGCATACCGGGCGCACGACCCTCCCCCAATACGCACCACGCACACCACACCGAGGGCTCACGCTATGGGAAAAATACAAAAATCCACCCACACACACACCACACACACACACCCACACTCACAACATTATTGGGGGTTTTTTTTTTTTTCTTGATTCTTACACTGCGGCCCCCCCGGGCCTTTTCGGAAGCCCCCCCTTTTATTTTGTTTTTGGGCCCCGGTAATAAAAGCCCAAAAATTTTTTTTTTATTTTTTTTTTTGCATTTTTTTATTTTTACGTTTTTTTTCCTTTATGTGAAAAAAAATTTTTTTTTTACGAGGATTTCCCCAAAAAAAATGTAAAATTGCCCCCCCCTTTTTTCTGTTAAAAGCTTTATTGTAGTTTTTTGAGATTTTATTTTTTTTTTTATTTTTTTTTTTTTTTTTTTTTTTACAATTTTTTCCATGTTTCCCAAAGCAAATTTAAGTACATATTAAAATAAAATTTGGAGACTTTAAGCGATTTTTACAGCCTTGGAAAATCACAAAAAAGGATTACCGCCGGCCCGCGCGGGCGGCGCCCAATATATCTCTATTATCGTTATGGTATAATTTTTTTCTGGGTTCGGTTGGGGCGGGCCCGGGGTGTCGTGGCGGGCTGGCCTCTTCTCCGAAGTGGTGTTTGTCCTGGTTACCGTCCTCTTTTTCTATTCGCTAGATACAGAGAGAAAAAAAACATAAACACAAAGCACCTCTAATAACTGGACAATATTAAAATAAAATATATCGTTAACAAACACATCGATATTTATTAAAAGGTTTAAGAATAGAAGTAAACGGAGAATGGTTAGAAGAGTAGGAGAAAGAAGGCGCGTGGGGCTATTAATTGAAGGCGGAGTCATCATTGAGAAGAGCAGAACACTCCCTTTATTGGATCTACCCCGTTTAAGCTGGACGAGATTAAAAAATTTTGACTTTTTTTTAAGAATGTGAGGTAACAAAATTAATAGCCCAACTCTATTAGACAAGGATGTATAAACTTTAAAGCTCTAAAAGCGTGTAAAAAAGGTAATAATACTAGCACAAAATATATTTATATTTTTTTTTTTTTTTTTTTTTTACTTTTCGTAAGTGAGAAAAAAAACAAAAGGCGAGCAGAAATAGAAATATTAGGAGGTGGCTTTGAAAGGGAGATATGTAGAAAAAGGATTTTTTTTCTCTCATTACCTTAAATTTCAAGAAAAGTGTTTCATAAAATCTTACTGTACGTTCTCCTTTTTTCTTTCTTAAGTCAACCCAGAGGAGGCACTATAAACATAGCCCTAACTTCGGAAAAAGAGAAAGGAAATAGGTAGATGAGGAAAACATGAAAAAAGAGGAGTGAAAGGGAATATAAACCTTGCAAATGGTAAGTAACGTTATTATAAACGGAAGATAGGGTACAATAAATAGATTTTATAAACTCATAAGGCTTTACCCCTTTTTCAGATGGGTGCTCTTCCTTGTAATTTTTTTGGTATTCACACCCCGAAAAAAAAATAAATAAAATATAATGTTCTTTCCCTTGTCAGACTTATACTTAGGGGGAAGTTTATTTACACAGAGTATATCAAAGATGCAACCTGTTAAACAATGATATGGGGATAGAAACACATACATAAATTATTACAGTGACCCCCCATAGCCAGGTACCCACACTACATACACTTTTAGGAAAATTTACAAAGCCCACCTGTACCATACCCTAAGAAGAATAAATAACTTCGGCTAGGAACATAAACTTTCTGGATCTTAACTAAATCAATAAACTAAGACTAACCTCCACATACTAACTAAAACTAAAATCATTACAATTTAACACTACACCTAAAACCTAACTACCTGATACAAACATAAAAACTAACGGAAACATAACTAAACAACACCTCAAACCTTATTGACGGCCGGGGTAACTAGGCAAAACAAAAAATGGTCATGCTGAGAGTCTATATCCCTCACTACATAATAGCTATTTATGGGAGGGAGTGATTATTTACCTGAAAAATAATTGATATAAAAAAAAAAAAAAAAAAAAAATAAATAATAAATAAAAAAAAAAAATAAAATTTAAAATAAGATTCTTTTTAATCCATGTATGCTTACATCTGCTTATTTTATTAAAACAGCAAAATTGTAGCTCCTACAATTACAATACAATAACAAATACATTTACAATGTTAATAATTATTACAAGGTTGTTTTTTTAATTATGGAATTATTTTCCAAGAGTGAAGTAATTTAATTTATTTGAATTTATTTTATCTATTCAAAAATAAAACAAAGGTAAATAAAAAAAAATCACTGATTTAAAAATAAAAACTAAAAAAAATTTTTTATTTGTACGACTACCCCTTATTACATTACGGGGGACTCACACACTTATAAAAGGGGCCTTTTCGAAAAGCCCTCACCATCGCACCGTATAGGGGGGAATAAAACATAATAGGGAGTGGGTATTAGTAGGGAATGTAGGTTTTTTTTATTTCCAACATAAAAAACCCCGTAAAGGTAGGGAATAAAGGGGTGACCCCGGGATATAAGGAGAGATAAAAAACCCCTCCACCTCGTGACCACCAGAAATAAGTAGACACCCTACAAGAATTATTAACGCAAAAAGGGAGCGGGGAGGGGGTTCCTGCCTGCTCCTTACTACCAGAAGAAAATTCCCTACCCCCTGAAAAAAGGGGAGTAGGGACTGACGGTTCTACTACCAAAAAATGATCATACCCATCATATACCTTCTACCGGATTTTTTATTTAAATATAGTTTATATTTATTTACCCACTGGCAAAGGCCACTCGTTGCACGAACAAGACCGAATGGAGGAAAAAATTTCCCTAAGCATGCGGTTCATCCGAATACTACCATATTACCCCTACTGCCCCCATTCCGGGGGCGGGGTTAACATTTATCGGCTTTCTTAAACCCCTTGTGGTAAGGTTTTTACTATGAAATATTCTCCTTGCCTACTTAAACTTCTGTTATAAATAAACAAAATAAAAGAAACACTATTATCAACATTATTAATTAATTGGCGTTAGTAAGAGAAAAGGAGTTATAACTAAAATTAGAAAAAAAATTGATGTTCACTATTTTTATTTTACCCTTTATTCTTAAAAAACAAGAAAAACACAATAAAAAAAAGAATTTATTCTCTCTATTTCTTTATAATGGGGAAGGTTTCACCTTGCTGGGGCCGGCGCTCCCATACCCTAAAATTCATTTCTGGAATAATAAATGGCGTACAGTATTAATGTTATAATACATAATATTGGTTATTTTTTTTTACTATTTTTACTTCCTTATTGTATTTTTTTTAAGTTGCAAATGGTAATATATATGGTAATAATCTCATTTAAACATATTGCACAACTTTACACAATTAACATATTTTTCTTTAGTTACCTCTCATAAATTCAATAAGGGCAGGGGTAAATCCAGTAATCAAACCTGGCATTCCGCCACCTTCCATCCATGATTATTGGGATCTATTGATCTATTGACTATGATTTCAAGTCATATTTGGTATAACATATCTCATAAACTTTTTATTTATTTGGTTTTGGGTTTTCTTAACATTATGTTTTTTATCTATAAAAATTTATTTTTTGTTTATTGCTTTAAACATTTTGTTTTCCTAAAAAAATTATTCTTTTTATGCTTATAACTTAATAAAATTTGCATTTTTTACATACCCTAAAGAGTAAATCAGTAAATCAGCAGTAAATCAAACTGCCATCCGCACTTTCGTGATCCATTGATCTATTTGATCTGTGATCTATGATCTATTGATTCAGAGCATATTTTTGTATAACATGATCTCAAAACTTTTATTTTATTTTGTTTATAGAAACTTTAAAAAATTGCATTTTTTTTTACATACCCTAAGCAGTAAATCAGTAAAATCAGTAAAATCAAACCACCACTCCCTTCTTCCATGATCTATTGATCTATTGATCTATTGGGGACGTGGACTATCTTCATCATTTTCTAATTTAAAATTGTTATGTTTTACAATACCCCAAAGCAGTAAATCGTTAAATCAGATAAAAGTAAAACTGCCTTCCCAGGCACCCCTCCTAGCCCTTCCATGATCTAGTTGATCTATTGATCTATGGAAATATGATTCGTTTCTTTCTCTTTAGTATAATACATAAGTTCTTGGATAAAAAGCGGGAAAAAGAAAATTTTATTTTAAAAGCGTTTATAACAAATGCAGGCAGACGTCTTTTCTGTTCATTAGAGGTTTAGGTGTTTCAACTAAAATGGACGTGTAATTTATGTTCCGTGCACCGCACAATGTCTTGTGGCTGGTCCCTACAGGTTGCGGGAAAACCTTTCTTTTTATTAAATATTTAAAAGAGGTTTGTGATAAAGCAATGATAAAAACCGCTAAAAATCATATGGTCTACAAGTGGTTTAACCAAGAAAATTAATGATTACAAAACTGAGTGAACATAGACGAAGGGTTATATGACATAACAGCTCTTCAATGTTTACCAGGTCATAAAAATATAATTCCTTCATGATTAAATGCATAAATTGAATTCGAGGATATAGGCAGAAACTTTAACAGTTATACTCTCCATCATTAAAGTTTAAACGTCACTGTATTTTTATAACTCAGAATATCTTTCATCAATAATAATCGTGATGTGGTCTTTAATATACACAGTTTTTAATCGTGTTTGGGCAAGAAGAAGATATAAAGCAAGTCAATGTTGTGGCCAGCAAAACACAATGTTCCCATACAAATTTTCGCTACTCACGTAAAGAGTTCCTAAAAGTATATAAAGAAGTTACTCTTAACCTCACGGTTAATTTATACTACTCTGTGAGGCTTCACACCCAAGAACAAACAAAGAGTGTTTGTGCGTACAAATATCTTAACCCTAAACGAGGCTGAGACAGTAACATACCTGAATAATGAGTACTCTATTGGCATATTATTTACCTCTTATGAGAAAATTTTAAAATCTGAAAAACTAATATAATATAAACTGATCTGTGAAGATGAAAATTTGTTCAATGTATAGCTGAAGTATGTCTAAATCTTATAAAAAGGAAATGTTCCTTTAAACAGAACTCAGAAAAGGTGAAGCTGCGTCGTCCATAGGGAAGCACCATTAAAAAACTGCTGGTAACGTAAGAAAGGCTTAAAAAAATAAAAAAAGCTATTACACAAAAGGAGGAGGTGTGTTCCTACCTTTACTCCTTTTTCAGTCATAGCCCCTTGAAACCGCATGTGTCTACAGTCCACCTCAAATTTCTTCCCTGGTTTGAACCTACATCAAGCGAATTAGCCAGGAGATGAAAAATATAATACAGGAACCCTACCTCTGAAACACATCAACAAAGGCACAACAACAACAACGAACTACACAATCAGACAACCAACAACAACAACAACAACTAAAAACAACAACAGCAACAGAACAAACAGCAACAACACAACAACAACAACAACAACAAACATCATTCGAACAGCTCAGATCATGACCCTCAGCCTGCATCCAGAACAATGTATAACCTTTAATCAACCGTTTGCAATCAACAGCAACTTTTGAGTTTATATGGATCCGCAAGTTGAACAGATTAAATAATTACGAGAAGGAAATGCATCAAATGAATATTAAACTCTGATGTTAGCATTCATGAAAAAAAGAATGACAATAACAATGCTATACAAAATAGTAGATCTAAAAGTTTTATTAAAATTTACACTAAGGAAATTAAGTAATGCATCAGATACAAAGATTGAGGTGAAAAGAGAAGATAATTTAAAAAACATGTACTCAAGGAAAGCTTAACAATGAGGAATAATGTAAATGCAAATAAAAGCTGCATATAAAGATTTAAAAGATCAAAGCTTAACCTGGAAATGAAACAATCGTCAAATCAATTAATTGACGGAGAAACAATAGGCAGGATCGAATATTTGTTGACTTGATATCCGATCTCTCGGCGTGATTGGAAGAAGGCTCCTGTGGCAGGATGGATAGGATCAAACAAGAACTTCAAAACTATTAATTTCCCGATGAACTTAATCCAGAATAGAACAAGATTAACGGAACTGATAATAATTCTCCAATGGCTCCTAGACCCTGACCGTGAGCCCTCTGGTACTCTTGCATCGGATAGATTAAAAGAATTAAGTTAGAAAGTAGCATTACGTCAAGTCAGCGGGAAGAATGAAAACCCGATCTTCGCTTCAAATGATTAGTTCCTAATTATTTATGTAACTTTTCATATGATTGTATTGTTTGTAATTTAAAATTATTTTTCTAACCGATATTATCTCTCTTTATCCCATGTCACGTTCTTTAGACTTGTAATTTAACCCATAGTTAATATATATTTTGTAATTTAAAAATAAAATATTTCATATCGACATCTGGTTTTTTATAATCCCTAACATGCGCTTAATTGATACAATATGTTTTTTAATTTATAATATGTCAAAATATGAGTCATGGAGGCTAAGGAGGCGTCGATAAAATATTACTTTGATGTAAAACAGCCTTATCCGGGTTATGGAGCTTTTTCCAACGTTAGAAGATAACAATTTTTTAAAGTGTTTATATGAATGTTATGAATTGTAAAAATTATTTGGTCACAAGAATATGAGGATGATTTTACTCTATTACGGTTATGAATTCCTATACGTTATAAGATTTCAAACGATTTATATTATATGACTCCTCCATCTTATTTCATGGCATGGCACGTCTGATTTGATATTGAATTCTGCTCCATTTACAAAAGGTTTATTCAATGAGGGTATGCAATTATCATTTTCTTTTTTTGTGATTAAGATTGTTTATTTTCTCGAGGGTAACTTTATGGTTCCAAAGGCCTTTTAAAATAAAAGGTTCAAAGGAGGGCTGTTGCAGGGTCGTTGTAGAGGCGAAATTTATAAATGAGGACCATAACATAGAATAATCTGCAATTCGATCCGTGGACGATATAAGGTAAGGAATTTTTTAGGTCAAAGAGTTTCAAGAAATATTTACATAGTATGATATTGGGGGTACTATCAATCACATATTTCCGTTAATAAAAGCATGGCAATCAGTGGAAAGAGTACATAAGAACTATAAATAGAAAGAATCAGGATAGAAGAAAATTGAATCATTTTAAATATATAGATAATAATACAGGATCTGGCTTATTCTTAATTAGGTCTTATTTCATAGAACACTAGAAGACCACTCTAGAAGATGGTGAAGACAAACCTTCTGTACCTAGTAACACAGTTAGCAAAATTAATAGATAACAAGCAGGCATTAGTAGGAGATTATGTGCGAGTATCCAAGGTCAGATGAAAATTTCAGACAGGGTACGGAAACAGGATGGTAGTCATCTTCATAGAAGTTTATTCAATCTGGCTCATGTCCGACATTTCGAACGATGAGTCTGGTATAAAACAATTATAACTCTATCTAGTAGACCTGTTAGTGGACGAAAATAAAAGGAAGGTTCTAGGTAGAGGAATAACAGGGAAAACCAGAAACGAAATATGTTTGACCTAGAAGCACGGGAGTAA
>JABUQX010042583.1:17500-22319 GCA_015478945.1 Trachelipus rathkii | reverse complement strand
ATTCACTTTTACTATCCACAAATCCAGTGGGGTCATTGAACCTAGTTACTTGCAAGTAGTGCTCTATTTTTTTCTCCTGGTTATAGTTCTTTTACTACACTGAAATCCAGTGGGGTCATTAAACCTAGTACTTGTAAGTAGTGCTCTATTTTTTCACATGGTTATGGTTTACTATCCTACTGAAATCCAGTGGTCATTCAACTAAGTACTTGTAGTAATTGCTCTACTTTTCACCTGGTTATAGTTCTTTTACTATGAGTGAGAAAAAAGAAATAAAACTGTTACAATCCCAAAGAATTTCACTTACTCTCAAAATATTAATTCCAGGCAAAGAAAAAACTCAAGAAACTTTCCTTTCTCTTCCACTGTTTTTCTCCAAAGTTTAAAATGATTAATTCGGGAACTTTAAATAACAAACCCTAGGTTTTAAATTGTTTATTTAGCAAAGTTTAAAAAAAAAAAAATATAGATATATCTTCATTCCCCCTACAAAGATATATATATATATATATATATATATATATATATATATATATATATATATATATATATATATATATATATATAATATAGATATATATATATAGGAATAATATAAAAAAAAAAATAATATATATATATATAATATATACTAAATTATATATAATAATAATAATAATAATATATATATATATATATATAATAATATATAATAATAATAATAATATATGTATATATATATAATAATATATGTATATCAGTGGCGTTCCTGATTTGAGGGGATAGAAGTGTGCTATATATATATATATATATATATATATATATATATATATATATATATATATATATATATATATATATATATATATATGCTATATATATATATATATATATATATGAAATATATATATATATATATAACAATAATAATCATATGAAGAATAATAAAATACATATATATATATGAATGTATATATATATGTATATCTTTATATCTTATATATATATATATATATATATATATATATATATATATATATATATAATTCTTTCCTACCAGTTACAGACGATATATATATATATATATATATATATATATATATATATATATATATATATATATATATATATATATATATATATATATATATATATATATATATATATATATATATATATATATATATATATATATATATATATATATATATAACATAAAATATAAATAAAAAAAGTCTCTGTTCAAAAATCCATGTGCGGAATTAAAACAGCACCTTTTTAAGCTATTTGAAGCATAGAAAACGAGAGTGAGCGAACGACCGTGAAATAGCACGGACGGACGAGATATAAGCTGTTCGAATTTTTTAGCGCACATGAAAAGCTTCCTTTTTGATACGGTAACTACTCTATAAAATAGGCTATTTGGAAGTTTAAGAGCATTTAATTTTTTAATATTTTATTGAATAATTGTGTACAAAACTATCTTCATTTGAACAGATATTCCCTTATATCTAAAGTGTAATTAAAAAAAACTAATTAGATTTTATAGGGTGTGCGGCGCACACCTAGCACCTATGGAGGAAACGCCCCTGATATATATATATATATATATATATATATATATATATATCTTTCTTTTATTTCTTCTATATTAGTATATATATATATGCTTACATAATTGCTTCAAAATTTTATTATATTCGTATTTTATAAACTCCATAACATTTTACCCATTTATTATGTACATTTATGTGTAACGCGAAACTAAAAACTATATTTTTTTTTGCAACCCTGCCACAGGCATGCATTTCTGAGTATGATCAAATAAACATGTCTTAAATATGATAACTATTGACAGAAGATAATCTACAAATGTTAAATACATTTACATAAGTAACATATACTGCTATAATATAAAAACAGTTTTGCCATTAAATTAAACACTTTTATTTTACATGCCAATATAAAAATTATTTCTAGATTTACCTCTTTGGTCATCATTATCTTGAGTCTGTCTGATGTTTCCATTTACTATTCTGTACTGAGTGTTCAGTTTCCGTCTTTCGATCATTTTTATATTTGTATTCTCTTGAAGAATAATTAATGAACAAGTCAGATATACACGGATTTCCTCTGAATATTAATGGTAATCTTATATTGTCAAAGTATGCTTTAAACCTGAAGGATTAAGTATAATTAATCTGAAAGATTAATACTACAGTAAATTTTATTATTCAAAAATATAAAAGAGGGAGGTGATAATTGGGAAGCCTCTGTTGCAGTTAGCATGGTCTTAGCTATATACAGATATATATATATATATATATATATATATATATATATATTTATATATATATATATATATATATATATATATATATATATATATATATATATATATATATATATATATTATACATATATATATATATATATATATATATATATATATATATATATATATATATATATATATATATATATATATATATATATATATATATATATATATATATATATCTGCTATATATATATATATATACGGTATAAGAAAATCAGAGACAGTGAAGCCACAGGAGCCTATCGAAGGTCTGTCCCATCCAGCCCCAAGCAGAAGCCATTCAAGTTTAAGGAGAGAACTAAAAAAATTAATCAACCACTAATTCCTAGCATAACCTAACACTTTTTTATAACCTGAACATTACTAACCAAAGAATCTGCACACAAATATTAAATCTAGTAATGAGCGGATTTTGTTGCCTCATCAACTATTTGGATTAAATTAGAAGTTACTATACAGTCATTAAATAATAATAAATTTGTTTATCATTACTAGCAAAAATACCAAATCCAATATAAGAAAACTGGTATCTCATATTATAATTATATCAACTTCTTTGACAATCCATCCTGCCAATAAATTCTATATAGTAGACCATGGATGGGAGACCAGGAGACACAATAAGAAAATTAAGACATGTAATCTTGATCTAAAAAAACATTCATTCAGTAATAGGGTTATTAATATTTGGTATGGTTTGCCACAGGAGGTTGTTGAGTATGACTCACTTGCAATATTTAAGAATGAATTGGATAGGTATATGGATGGTTTGGGCATCATATAGTATATTTTGAGTAAGCCTACCGGAACTGAAATTTTCGGTTCCGGCCGGGCCCGAATTAGCCGAATCCCAAAAAAAAATTCCGGCGGAGTACGGCGGAGACCCGGAATTTGCAATGAACTTTCCTTTAACTATAAAGAAATGAAAAAACAATAAATTTGTATTACTTTCAATATAAAAATTATATATATATATATATATATATATATATATATATATATATATATATATATATATATATATATATATATATATATATATATATATATATATATATATATATATATATATATATATATATATATATATATAGATATATTTGTCGATACTGTATTGTAACTAGTGAGGTTGTATTTCAATAACCTCACAAGCCTAGCGTAGTTCCATAACCTCGGAAGTTTACTGATCACAAACTGGTATAATAATGAAATTTAATTTAGGTTAGGTTAAGTTAAGGTTAGGTTAGGTCGGTAATGTATATATATATATATATATATATATATATAAGTATATATGTATATATATATATATATATATATATATATATATATATATATATATATATATATATATATATATATATATATATATATATATATATATATATATATATATATATATATATATATTAACAGATTTTGATAAAGATTTTATTCATTAATTGATTACAGATTTGTCATAATAATAACCTCACAAAATTGTTTTAAAATGCCATCATTCGTAAAAGATTTTTTATTATTAATAATGTTACAAAATCTTTAATAGAGTGTAAAATATGCCACAAAAAATAAAACTAGGTAGTTCACCAAAAACATTTAATACAACGCCACTTCATAAACATACAGAAAATCATCACCGAAGAGAATATCTGGAAGTCAAAAATTTGGATAGTATAAGGGAGAATCCTGTATTTTCTAGAACACTGGACACCCCAAAATAGCGAAAGATCGAAGCCGTGAAACAAGTGAGTCTTGAGGAAAATTTCTTCCCCCAAAAAATTTGCCATATCAATGACCCCAAATCACAGGCAATTCTTCAGAAAATAATAAATTTTATTGCAATGAGTAACCAGCCATTCACAATCACTGAAGAGCAGGGACTCATAGAACTTGTTGCCCATCTTCAACCAAAATATCTTATTTCTAGTAGAAAATATTTTTTGTAGAGAGATGATGTTACCAACTTCATACAGTAAATTGAGATCAGCAGTATTCGAGAAGTTATCTAAGGCTGATCAGATATCATTTTACTACAGATATATGGATAGCTAAATATTCAAATGAGTCATTTATTTCTTTAACAACTCTCACTCTAACTAGAGGAGAGATTAAAAAATTGGACTATGTATTCCATTGCAATATATATATATATATATATATATATATATATATATATATATATATATATATATATATATATATATATATATATATATATATATATATATATATATATATATATATATATATATATATATATATATATATATATATATATATATATATATATATATATATTAATTTTGTATTTTAAATTTTATTTAATGTGTATCTTATTATCCTATATTTTGAGATATTTGAGTAAACTTTATTTCAATAATACTGTAGGTATGTAATACACTGTGTATGAATACTACACAAGGCTACCATTATATTTTGTTAAAAGATGGGCTATGGGTTATGTAAAATAAATCCCTTCCAGCAAATTTTTAAATTATC
>JABUQX010042583.1:0-12500 GCA_015478945.1 Trachelipus rathkii | reverse complement strand
GTTATAAGATCATGCAAGTGATTGTTTTTATTTTTTTATTATTTAAAATTAAACTAACCAATCAGAATGCAGTTCCTTAAACCAGCTTGAGTTCTTGGCCAAAACCGGGAAAGGGAACAGGCAGTCTGGTTTTTACCTTTGATTGAAGGAGGGCACTGACCCTGTCTTTGGGATATAAGTTAAATATAAGATAAAACATTGTTGATTTTTATATTAAGAGTGGAGCAGTAAATCAAGTTAGGAAGAACTTGAGTTCATTAGTCATACCTCTTTGTATACTCTCGCATATAAAAAATATTAAAACAGAGGGAATGTTATATAATAAAAAGCCCCATTATGTGATCTTTCGTAAGGTTTTCTTATTAAAGAAATAATTGATCGGGAATAATGTAAATAAAAAAAATACAAATAAAAAGAACGGTGAAGATTTGAAAGCTGTTTCAAAAATTATATAATTAATGGAATCCAAATAATAATATCATTTGTGCATCGTTAAATAAACTTATTGCCATTGATTTCGTAGAAAGAAATTATATAAAAAAGGGTAATTAATAAACAGAAAGAAATCGCGATTTATCATCCAATACTTTATTAATATGTACCGGGGAGATTGAATGTACTTGTCTCGCTGTATATATATATATATATATATATATATATATATATATATATATATATAAATAGTTCTTACTCTTTGCTTACATATATATATATATATATATATATATATATATATATATATATATATATATATATATATATCAGAGACGTATATATATTGAATCTACTAATGTAGCTCCTACCCAATATTTTTTAGGTTTTAAATAATTGAAATTAAATTGTAAAAGTATACTAAATTATTAAAATTTTATATAAAAGTTAAAAAAAAGAAGCTATTTTGCATCATAAATTAAAAGAAAAACAACCACAACAATAATAATAGCTATAATAATAATTGAATTCATTTAGAAATTCTCGCTCCTACTCTGATCTTAGAAGTAAAATTCTTTGCACCGGGCGGACGAATGACGTCATTTTTTACATCAACTTATAAGGGAGCGGGCTAGTCTGTCCTACCTATAATCGAAAATATATGAAACCTTTCGTTCTCTTCCCGTAAATATTTACGAAATGTGTGGCTTGGTGCAGTTTGTTTGAAATTTTGTATAAAATGTGTCTGATTGTTCTGATATTGAATATTAATTTTATATAACTTTATTTAAGTGGTATTTAGCATTATATAATAAAATAATTGAAATAATGCATAATGGAGTAAGTGTAGATTTTATATTAAAGAAAAAAAACGCTTTAAAAACTTATCTATAAAACCACAGCTTTATTTTAAAAAAAGGATTATTACTCAATTACACAATTGGAATGTGATTTAAAATTAAATATTTGGTAAAATATAATGTAAACAAGCTTTTCATACAAATAAATAGGTACGTATTATAATTATTAAAATATGTTTTCGATGTTTTCGTTATTATTTTTATTTTTATTATTATATATATATATATATATATATATATATATATATATATATATATATATATATATATATATATATATATATATATATATATATATATATATATATATATATATATATATATATATATATATATATGTATCATTTTAATCGTGCTTAAGTTGTGTTAGATTCGTCGTTGTACATTATTTTCTTAGTTCTGGTAATGCTATGTTAGCTTTATTAATGTGAAAACAATGTTACGTTAGCATATATTCATTGGATTTAGTATCCAAAGAACTTATCTTTGTACTATGTTATTGTTGTTGTTGTTGTTGTTGTCGAACGAGAATATATACCCTTTTGAACTGATATGGTTCATTCGTACGTCGTATTCTTGTTTACTTTCTTCTGATTGGTTGAGAGAAAGAATCTCATTACAATTAAGGGATGTTTATACACTATTTTCTTCAGTAGGATAGTTTTCGCAGTGCTGATACGATGACATCTCCCCGCATCTCTACGCTTGTTGATGATATCTTCACGGTTTCGTTATTCCCAACGATGTGTCATTTATATTTAATCGTAAACCGAATGGCGACTGCTACATTGCTTGTATTCCGGCCAGAGGGTCAAATATAATAAGTATTGCATCACTTTATGCAAATAGTTAAAGCGTAAAATCATTTTTCATGTTTAGAGTTGGTATTTTCTGAAAGGAGGCGGAGTCTAAAAAGAGATAAGCCTAAAAACTTTACTTTATTCGTCTTTACTCATTAGGTATTATGATGGTTAGGTATGGTTATGATACATTTTTTGATAAATGTTACTGTGGCAATGTAAGATTAACGTTAATATGTTAGAGATATGCTTGAAAAAGTGTACGTTTTGTATGCAATATTAGTTACTTTACTGGTGTTAAGTGTGGAACTTTGTTAATGTTAACAGTTTATTAGGGCGTAAGTTGTGTTAGGTTTGTCGTTGTACATTATTTTCCTAGTTCATATGATGCTATGTTAGCTTTATTAATGTGAAAACATTGTTATGTTAGCATATATTCGCTGGTTAGTATATAAAGAACTCAGTGGAACTTTGTTAATGTTAACAGATTATTCGTGTGTAAGTTGTGTTAGGTTTGTCTTTGTACATTATTTTCTTAGTTCATGTTAGCTATGTTAGGTTTATTGATGTGGAAACTTTATTACGTTAAGAGTATATTCGTTGATCAGTATAATAATTAACCAATGTGAAATTTTAGTTAAATGTTACTGTGTTGGTGTAAGATTAACGTTAATATCTTAGAGATATGCTTGAAAAGAGTACAGATTAGGTTACGTTTTGCATACCATGTTAGTTGCTTTACTGGTGTTAAGTGTGGAACTTTGTTAATGTTAACAGTTTATTCGTGTTTAAGGTGTGATAGGTTTGTCTTTGTACATTATTTTCTTAGTTCATGTAACGATATGTTAGCTTTATTGATGTGAAAACTTTGTTACGTTAGCATACTTTCGCTGGTCTGTATGATAATTAACCAATGTTGTGAGAAATTTTAGTTAAATGTTACTGTGTTAGTGTAAGATTAACGTTAATATGTTAGAGATATGCTTGAAAAAGTAAGATTAGGTTACGTTTTGCATACCATGTTAGTTGCTTTACTGGTGTTAAGTGTGGAACTTTGTTAATGTTAACAGTTTATTCCTGCTTAAGATGTGATAGGTTTGTCTTTGTGCATTATTTTCTTAGTTCAGTTGATGCTATGTTAGCTTTATTAATGTGGAAACTTTGTTACGTTAGCATACTTTCGCTGGTCTGTATGATAATTAACCAATGTTGTGAGAAATTTTAGTTAAATGTTACTGTGTTAGTGTAAGATTAACGTTAATATGTTAGAGTTATGCTTGAAAAAGTAAGATTAGGTTACGTTTTGCATACCATGTTAGTTGCTTTACTGTTGTTAAGTGTGGAACTTTGTTAACGTTGACCGTTTATTCCTGCTTAAGGTGTGTTAGGTTTGTTGTTGTACATTATTTTCTTAGTTCAGTTGATGCTATGTTAGCTTTATTAATGTGGAAACCCTATTATGTTAGAGTATACTCATTGGTCTGTATGATAATTACACACGGTTATGGTAAATTTTTGTTAAATATTACAGTCTTAATGTAAAATAACAGCGATATGTTAGAAAAGTGTAAGTAGGTTACGTCTTTGTATGCTATATTAGTTACTTTACTGTTGTTAAGTGTGGAACTTTGTTAACGTTAACAGTTTATTCCTGTTTAAGATGTGCTAAGTTTGTCTTTGGGGGTTATATTCATAGTTCAGATGATACTAAGTAAGCTTTATTAATGTGAAAACTTTGTTACGTTAACATATATTGATTGATCTTTGTATAAAGAACTTGATTTTATGTTATGTTTATCCAAAATGATACTCGAAATGTGACCTTAATCAATAGATCAATAGATCACAGATGGTCAAGAGGGAGGTTGGATAGTGGTTTGATTTAGTGATTTACTGCTTTAGGGTATGTAAAAACGTAAATTTGTAAGTTATAAACATAAAAAGTGTAAGAAATTTTATTTATTTATTTATTTATTTATTTATTTTTCTTGATGGTTCTGAAACCATTATTTTCGAAATCTACAGACCCAATAACATATATAAGGCCACCAACATTGTATCATTACACTAATATTTAATAACTCGGCACCGCACCGGAGCCAGCACCGGTGCATCTGTCAACTCCTACTCCTCTGAGTCAGACTCCTTCTTCATTCTTTCCCTCTTTATTCTTCCTTCATCCTTCTTCATTCCTCCTTTTTTGCACGCTGTGCTCTTTTTCAGTCGACGAGACCCCCTAATGGGGGGTCCTAGACACCCTACACGGGCTTATAACCTAATATTCGAGATCTATGGGTTCGATAACCTATATAAACACACCAACATTGGTTGTTATACGACTGTTTATTAACTCCGGCACCGCAGTGGCTCCAGCACCGGTGGCCGGAGCCAACTCCTCAGATTCAATACCAATTCTTTCTAGAAACTCAACTCTGAATCCTCTCCCCAAATTTCAGCCAATTACGAACACTTCGATTTTTTAAGGGGGGTGGGGTCCCCCTTCAGGGACCCACGGGGACGTAACCTCGTCTACGACGAGGTTACCTCCCCATCTAACACCCCTCCAAATTTTACTACTACTACGACTACTACTACTACTACTACTACTACTACTACTACCACCACTACTACTACTACTACTACTACTACTACTACTACTACTACTACTACTACTACTACTACTACTAATAATAATAATAATAATAATAATAATAATAATAATAATAATAATAATAATAATAATAATAATAATAATAATAATAATAATAAAAAAACTCCAGAGGATGAGTCGGAATCGGAGCGCTACGGCGCGGTGCGGTGCGGTGCGGTGCGGTGCGGTGCGGTGCGGTGCGGTGCGGTGCGGGGCGTGCGATGCGGTGATGAAGGACACGCAGAAGGGTTTAAAAAACAACTCAGAAGTGTTTCCTTCGGAAACACTTCTTCGACGTAATAATAATAATAATAATAATAATGTGTTTGTGTATGCGCACGCGCGCTCTGTCTGTGTCTGTCGGTCAAACAGACCTTCGGTCTGTTTGACCTCCAAATGGTCGGTCGTCCAAACGCTCGTTAGGCCTAAACTCATCCGCTCAGATCACGCCACAAGGGCGTAAGCGCAATATCGGCGTCCACCCTCGGGGGTGACCCCCTCTATATACATCCTACAGACTTGAAATTTACACGGATTCGTCCTTATCCCATATATACATTATATTCCAAGTTTCAGACCTATAACTCTATTCCTTCATATCAGGGTGGAGGATGTGAGACTGACCCCAAACTACTTAGGTAATTCCGCATCTTTGATTTCCCAATATTTCGACGGCTGTCCCAGAAACCATGCCTGAATCTGTTTTTGAGGCAGTACCCGGGTAGATGAAAATATAAACTTCTTCTCAAGGTAAGAGTAGAGAAAGGACCAAGATGTCTGCTCAAAACCTCCGTCTGGATATGCGTCTATCTACTAGAGCTCAAAATACTGAAGCTCTTCGGAATGATTATTAATTCATGTAATGGGGGATAATAAAAGAAGGGAAATTATACGATTATGAGTTTATAATATGGAGACTGTTAGTTAGCTCACAATTATGGCAAACTAGGTTTGTAAGGTACTCTAGGTATAAGAATGATATATACCTTCAGAATATAACTGAATCAGATACTTATAGTGTATGAGACATAGTTCGATTGTACAGAAAAACCAAAATTAATAAGAGACTGAAATAAACATAAGAAGGACTTGCTGAGCAAGGTGAGTTATACATTGTTTATTAGTGACGGATGCAAAATATAAACTTTTCCTGAACTTAATAATGTCTGTTGAAAAATTTGTCTCCTGAAGGACGAGCACACCGTATTTTGCACGGTTCTTGTGTCTTACAATTGGTTCGGTATCAATAATACTAAGGTAGTCGTCAACTTTGTAGGGATCGATTGGAGGCTTCTACCTAGCAGATATAGGTTGCCTGCTCATCAATAGTAAAGTTGAGAGAAGTTGAGACTAGTAGCTCCGATACTAGCACCTGAAAGAATATAGTATAATAACACATTAACTCTACTCTGTAAACGATAAAGTGCTAGCTGTGATAATAGATGCAAAAAATCATAACAACCGTTGTAAGTTAAACTAATCCAGAGGTGCTGGAAATTGGGACTGGATATCTGTATACTTCTGAAACTATAATGTCTTGCAATGGTCGCTTAAACGTTGTTCACAAATGATTTCCTATATGAAAGCACTTATGTACTGTTTGAACATATTAATAAGGGTTACAAAGGGACTATTACACACAACAAAGCTTACATCTTTACAAGTATGAGTCAATTGTCGTTATGGATTTGCCCTTGATTTAAAGAATCCGAAAAAATCAATTCAGAAAAAATACAAAATTACTTTAATTATCACTTATTGATTGACATTTTTTTTCAATGATGTGAACAAGGGTTTAGAACATATAATTATAAAAATAACTTAAACAAATATATAATATACATATAATTAACAAAACTGTGATCCATCCAATGGGGAGGTATTAGTATGATATGTTATATTAGACATAAGAATATATGGAGCCATCAATAATGGGTGATGGTTAATTTCCAATATACTCGTCACGGAATTGTCTCCTCTTCTAGAAACAAAATTCATCTTTATGAATCTCGCAATCTCGTAAGTCTTTACCCTAATTGTATACTATCTGAAAATCAGTTGGTGATTTTTATTAATTTTGTAAGAAAAAATCAATTTTCGATTTTCTGAATTTTTCAGATTATAAAAAGTGACATTTAATTAGTAACAAAACAAATAAAAAAAATAAAAAAAAAATATTTTTGAAGCTCAATATATAGTATATTTTCGATAATTATTCAATCTATGTAAATCAAAATCTTAAAATAGGTCTAATAAGTCTCTATGACACAAATGACACAGCAACTGCTAAAAGTGTAGTAGACTTATTAGGCTTCAAGGTCAATGTTTTTTAGAAAATGACAAAATATATAAAAACTTCATAATATTATATCATAGTTTATATTTTATTTTCATTCTATTTAATTAATACACTTAAATATACAAATAAAATATAAACAATTATAGAAAACACAAAATAACCAAATCAAATATTATTCAGTGATTTTTTTCATTTTCATATTTTATCATATTTTAATTTCTCATCTCTTATCTTATTCATAACCGAAACTTCACTGAGTATGTTATGAGCGTGCTACACCAACCTCTATCTGACCATGTTATACCGCTTCTATCCTATAGTTATTCAGCCAAATGGTTCATTGTTATGCTTATGTGTTAACTCAGCATTCTTGGTGAGTTCAAATCGAGTTCACCAATCACAATGGCTATTCCTAACACTTCATAATAGACCTCATTAACTGCCTACCACATTTCTATCCTACCTCGCATCAATTACTTGAGTCCACCTCCCTGCCGCATCCAGGATCGTCCTTGAAACCACAGCATTCATAACTTTCTGTAAACCTCATAATCCTTTATCTGTTACACATCCTCTCTCTCGTTCCTCTGATCACTTTCTTAAAATATGTTTATAATTCAAGTCTTCTTCATTGCATGGAGCGTTCCATTCCAATATCTCCTCAAACTAAATAAACCACAATATTGGTTAACTCCTGCGTTCTCGGCTAATTCGTCAACAGGGCACGCCTGCCTCTTCAAAACTACTAAGAACCCTTACCACGCAACTTAATTTTCACCCCCCGGAATCCTCCAATAAAAACTTTTATTTTCTTGTAGAAAATGCATAATCTTACTTGTTCCTCCTTCTCAGGTTTATTAGTCAATTTACTCGCAAAAAAAAAATATTAACTATTTATTTTTATTTCCAAACTTATCCTCCTCCAGTATCTTTCCGACACACTTCCGCTTAAAGACTAATACTCTCTCGTCAAACCTTTTGCTTCTAAATTCCACTTTGTGGAATTCCAGAGCTATCCTCCTCCTCCAACTCATTTATTAAATAGAAGTAATAATTGGCTCATTAATAATGTTATGTTGTTCTAGTGTTAAGCTGATTCGTAATGGAATACTCACATAATATATATCCCTATATCTAGGTTAAAATTATCAATAATAAATGGTCATAATGTAATCTCAAAAACCGTAGAGTTAAACCTGACTCAAGTAATACACAGATCTTATCTTATAAACTATTAGTACGAAGCGAACTCACACTCTCAGATAGATAAAGCAATAAAACATCTTAGTAAAAATTACTATCATTTAAATTTATGAGTTATGGTAAGGTAGGTAAGAAGAGCGCTAGGGAATCCCCTCTAAGCGTGAATTAGAATCAAAGTTAATGTTGACTATTCACCGAAGAGTATTTCAGCGTATTACGAAGTGTAGTAAGATGTCGGATTAGTACTGGAGGAGAAGAAAGAATAGGAAATATAAATGTTAAATTTTTTTTTGAAATGCTTGAAAGGACATGAGGAAGTAAGATTATTCCAGGTAACATCATCTCTACAGAAAATATTTTATGGTTTATTCGGGGGGAAATATAAGTTGCGTGGGTCTCTTAGAGTTTGAAGGCAGGGCAGCGCAAATAGCACGAGAACAAGCAGAGTTACAACCAAATTGTTAGTTTAGTTTAAGGTAAAAAATATGGACATGGACGCCTCCATAGCAAAGATAGACGAATTATAAACATATTAGATAAGAAATATCAGAAGGAACGAGGAGGAGGAAGACTGCTAACCCAGAATAAGGATTAGAGTGTTTAGAAGCTATAGAATGCTGTGTCAAGACGACCTGGATTGCGACAAGGGAGCGCACAAGTAACTATTTCGAAGTCAGGATAGAAAGTGCGTAGGTCAAGCAAAAGGTACTATCTTTGAGAGTTGTAGGAAAAAGGCTCAATGTGTAGAAACGTTCGAATCTCACAAGATGATATTTTCAACACAATAAGCACTAACAGAACTTTTAGGACCTGAAGACTAAGGATAGAACTGAGGTAACGATATCACATTCAGTAGTAGACGTTTGGGTGAGAAACGCTCAAACACCTTAGAGTTATCGGTAAGATAAGAGATACGTCCAAAATCAGATTGGAACAATAATGAAATGAAAAAAAAATCACTGATTTGGGTATTTTGTTTATCTATATATTGTTAATATTTTTGTATATTTAAGGACCTTAACTTAAAAATAAGAAAGGATAAATTAAAAAAAAACTATATATATTATGAATAGTTTTTAAGATATTTTTATCAATTTTCAAAATAACATATTTTACCTTGTAGCCCAAAGTCATAACATCTTAGCTGCGTTTTCATATGTACGATCATATAGGACTATAGGACTCATATTTAAGATTTTGATTATATGAGATGAATAAGATCACTTCAAAAATAAGTACATATCAGAGTTTAAAAAAAATCATTACAATATTTAAAAAAGAGCAATAAATCTGAAAAAAATCAAACAGCGAAATTGATTTTCTACCTGTAACTAAGATTAAAAGAATCACCAACTCTGTTCTCACCTATTATATAGATAAAAAAGAAATCGAAGATTGCAGAGATTCATAAAAGAAATCTGTATCAAAGGACATTCCGTGACGGGTGATAATGAGATAATAACCATGCACCTGTTATTATAGTCTCATAATTAATATGTCCTTAATACAATCATCAATCCATCCCCATGATGGATCACATTTGTGATAATTATGTTTTAATTTTTATTTTTATATATATGCTCTAAACCCCTGTTTCTGGAACTTTTAATGATCTAATCAAATATCAATAAGATTTAGTTTTTTCTAATTGATTTTCATCTTTACATCACTGGCAAATCTCAACGACATCACAATGTGATAGAAGCTTTTGTGAACAGATCCCTTTTAACCTTTATAATATGTCACATAGTTATGACATTTAACTAACTAATATCTCATCATTGCAGAATATCTACTGACAGATCAGAAATGAATAACAGTATCTTTCTTTCCCAAATTCCGAGCACTCGCTCATGGATGCTTAAGCTACACGGCGTAGTTTATTGTCTGAATTAATTATCACGGCTTAGCACTTAATCGTTTTACAAGAAAAGAGAATGTGTCATTATTACTATTTTTCAGTATATATCAACATTTCTATTGTTTATGTAGCAGCAACTTCCTATCGTGAGGTGTTGGCTATGGTTTCTCACCGATTCATTATATAAGTGACGACTACCTTTAGATAATTATACCGAAACCAATTGTAAGACACAAGAACCGTGCCAATTACGGTCTACTATGGCAACTGAAAGCAACATTTGCATAGCCATATAGCTTCAAGAAAGGTTTATATTTTGCATCCGTCTCTTCACAAACAATGTATAACTCACCTTGCTCAGCAAGTCTCCTTATGCTATTTCAGTCTCTTATAATATTGATTTGATAATCATCCAAACAGTCTCAAATACATAATAAGTACTGATTCAGAATATTCTGAAAGGTATATATCATTGCCATACTAGGTACATTAACAACCGTAGTTTGTCCAATAATTAGTGAGCTGTAATCCAGTCTTCATACAATTAAAACTCTAATCGTATAGTTTCCCTTCTTATCCCCCCCTTATTGATATAAAATCATCGAAGCACTTCAGTATTTGTAGTACTAGCAGAAATATACGCATACCAGACTAGTTAATTGAGCAACATCTTAGTCTCTCTCTACCTTCACTTAGAATAGTTCTAATATTGCTCATCTATCCGGTACTCCGCCTCAACAACAGATTCAACATAGTTCCGATATAGCCGTCAATATTGACATCCAATAGAATAGACATACCTAGTTCATATCTCTTAATTTTTAACTTTAAGTAGTTATCACGGCCATTATGGGTATATTTTTCAGCAATTTCTGTATGGCTGTGACCTAAAAAATACCTCCAATCTCGGTTGCGCCGCAACTCATCCTCCTCTCATATCCCTCTTCAAAGGAATGGAATACACTCGTCTCAACATTTCCCTACTAATACTAATTTTATAAAAAATACAAAAATGCTAATCCTTTTTAATAAAAAATATACTATATTAAAAAATATGGAAATAATTTATTAGTCATGGAAGAAAAAAATTCTTGAAAGTAGCTGAGTTATTGTTAATGATGTTAGAGCAGATATTTCGATGGATATAATTCAAGTAGAAAATTTATTAAACTTTATTTAAAATGTGAAGAACTGTTAGAAGTTGACCACATGTTTTGGTGAAAATATCATAGAATTACTGATTTTTATTTATTATTCATTTTTATATTTATAACCTTATATCATACTCAATTATACTTAGCATAATCAATTACTTTCAGTAATTCATTCTCCAATAATTTTTAATTTTTTTATTATGGGTAATCTATTTATAATTGTATTAACTATCATGCATTAGAGATAGGAATATATATTATATAAATTACTTCTAGGTGAAAAATCTATAAAAATAAAAAGAGTTTATAGCATATCTAAATTAAAACAATCCAAAAGAAAGATCATTAAATATCATTAAAATTATTAACTTTTATGAATTTGTGTGAGATATTGCGATTATATCAAGTTTATCCGAAATTATTGAGGAATATAGACTTATCATCTAATTCCGGAATGATTACTTTTAGTTATATTATTGCGATATATTATCAGTTTTTTCCAGAATACTGTAGTAGATATCTAAAAGTATTCTCAGTTGTCCGAATAAAATTATACTGAAATGATAAATGCACTAATATCTATGTTTCGATAAGTACGAGTGCGGTATACCATATATCAATTTCTTTTTTTTGTTATGTATATGCATATTAGTTGTCAGTCCTCGAAAGTTTTACTTGTTTATAAAGTGAAATACGTTAAAAAATAATTAGACAAGCAAATTGGAAGAAAATTTACTATTTTGGGAGATATCAGGGAGTAATAAAATAAAAATTAAATATCTATAATTTTAGTATAATAACTATAAATTTTTATCCCGATTTTAAAGATAAATATAATTATAGCAATGGAAAAATATGAGTATATTTAAATTATGAATTTTATACAAAGAATGCCATTGTTTTAATAATATATAATCCTTAAAACAATTAATCTACTCGCAACGGTTGACGAATTTGGCAGGCAAGCCATACATAATAATAATCTCAATGCCTGATTTTTGATGGGTAAACGTGGGACAATAATAAACATATTTTTATGAATCCTCAAAAACCTTTAATACAATCTGTGTTAAATTTTATTTGTTGTAACTCGATATCCAAAAAATTATTTCATTTATTCTAAAGTAAAAAAATTATTTTATTATTTATGATTAATTACTCAGAAATTTTAGATAAAAATATTGAAAAGCAAATCTAATAAATTTTTCATCAATATCTTTAATATTAACTATACAATCGCT
>JABUQX010042582.1:40000-45000 GCA_015478945.1 Trachelipus rathkii | reverse complement strand
CTCTTATCGAAGTAGTAACTTCAACTCTAAAACTCTCTAGATAATACAAGCATGAAGCTGACTACGCAGATCAATCAAAAGTTTCATCTGATCATACCAACCGCCTATCTTTGTGAACAAAGAAAGAACAAAATCCAAGAAATTGTGAGCGAAGTACAAGCAAACGATTTCAAATTTGGTAGAGGGGTTAAAATCCCAAGAGGTGGAACTCTAATTTTGATCTTTCCAGGCGACATAAGGTAAGGTGCACGGTATATTTGTGATCAGAAGAATACAGAAGAATGCAGGTTGAAATATAAAGAAATAATATTGAACACATGATGCATATAAAAAGGCATAAAGAAACAGATAGAAAATGCCATTTAAATTCATATACAATATCACGAAAACCCTGCAGAACTACAACCATAAAGAACGATATCAGCAGATCACACATTAAGATACTTTCATAAAAAATTAAAGAAGCTTTCAAAGCAGAAAGAAATCAAATAGAGAAATCAGTCCATGAAGAAGATTATTGAAAATAATTTCTTTGCGTTGTCTGTTATTTCTTCTCCTGGCTTAACGAGGGAAAGGACAGGCAAGATAGAGAGATTATCACTAAATAACACTCACATTGGACACAGTAGAAGTATAAATAATGAAGCTTAAGAGAAATGAAACTGTTAAGAAGAAAGTAACAGAACATAATGATAAATTTTGAAGTAAGCTCACCCAAAGGGGTAGAATGAGCACATCAGTCAACTGTCTGGTTCCAATATGAAGAAAGCCTCTATATATATATAAATAATGATATATGAGTTTTCTTCATATGATAACCTCTCAGTATTATTCAGCGAATCAATTAATCATAAAGACTGAGAACTAGGTAACAGTTTATTTCAGTAAACCTTAACTATCTCTCTAATAATTGTTGAAATGTAGAAGGAACATTTTGATAGTAAGTTCAACAAGAAATACAGATATGAGTAAACTCAGTAAAAATCTTAAAGAAAAGATTGATGGTGTAGAAGCCTAAAGCACCATGTTACAGGATAAATAGGAACATCAGAACTTACTAATCTGAAATTTGACATTGTTGAAGGATACGAGAAAGTGCACGTTCAACTATCCAGATACATTGCTTCAAATGGAAGAAGGAACCAAATAATAACAAAAGAAGTTTATAGCAATAAATCTTAATTTCGCAAATATCTTCTACTGATATACTTCAAAACGCATACATATAGGAACTAACTTTACATCGATTTAATCTGATAAATATTAAGAATATAAGGAAAGATATAGATGGATTCAGGACAAAGGTAGTTAGACCAGTAAGAGAACCTGTGTATCCAAAGTTATGTAAAGTCGAAACATCTTTAGGAAAGAAAAGATGGAACCATTGATTCAATACTTTAAAGTCTTAAGAAGACAGCAGTAAAAGTTAATGCTGAACACATATAAGAAAGAAAACAACTTTCTTTGAAAACAATAATAGTTGAACAAGTATAAGAAAGAAAACAACTTTCTTTTAGAAGAAAATAAATTTAGAAGAAGGAAGTGTGATTCTGGTTATAAGAACAAAACAGCTGATATAAAGAAGTAAGATCGTTCTAAATCGAAAAACTGATTCAAAAGGTAAGAACATCCTTAGAAATAAAGCGAGTAAGTGTATACTACTTCAACTTATGGCATTCTAATTAAATTAAATTTAGAGTACCTAAGTTTGGAGTCGCATACAATTTAAGAAGCATCATGTATATAAATAGTAAGTAAAGTAAGTAAACATTTAAACAATTAAGTAACCACTAGAGATTTATTTAAAAATCTTTGTCGTAAATATACTTTACTTTAACAATTTTTTTTCTTTCAAAACATGATGACCCAATGTATAAAAGATAATAATTTTAATGATAATTTATCTTATTAACATAAATAGGAGTGATAGTTTGAATAAAAATAATATTTGAATTTTAATAATATTTGATCAATGCATAATAAATGTCTAGTGTAAGTCATAATGACCAAATAATTTTCATTTTTCAACGTCAAATATGATCATTAAACACGATGACACATATCAAGTTTTAAATAGTATGAACATTACTTTGTCACCACTAGATGATTTTAACATATCACATTAAATTTATTTAAATTGCATACAAGACAAGGTTACAGACTTATCATTAGTTATTACAAATTACTTGTAACGTTAAAATGTAAGAATGAAAGAGTTAACATGTCAATACAGTATAAAAGGGTCAGGTAACGGTAACTTAGTTTGACCTACATACCACGATTCGTTATTTCATTTAAATAACAACAGTTAAATACTTCACGGTTAACGTACAAATCTCTTACATATGTAACTTTCACTAATACTAGTACACATGTATACATTCATAGATGTAAATTATGAGATATACATCAGATGATTCATATGTGGGCATTACATACATATTTGAAAGTAATACTTACATATGGAGCATTATATGTGTATGCAAACGACACAAAAATCACCTATTATGTGTTGAGTTGTTGCTTTGTAAGATTAATTGACACAATCTTCACAAGCAACCGACACTGCATATGGTGGGCAACTTACATACACCGAAGATCTATGTTAGTCTTGTTACACTTAATTTAAAATAGCGTCCAGACACGATTTAATAACATAGCATTTCGTCCGCTCATGGATAAATAACATAACATATTGTAGCATAACAGTTCATGTTCCTAAATATTCGATCATGTATTGGTGCATAAAAACACCTAGTATTTTGTTTAAATTTTATGTTTAAATTTTACATATTTTATCAATAATAGATAATAAAGAGGTGTAAGGATGAATGTGGAATAATAGTGTGAATAATTTTATTTTTTTTGTTACAAAGTTCATATATTCTCCCATTCGAGAATATTTCTTACACGTTCACACATGCACACAAATTTTGTTATATTTTTATTATATAGTTAAAAATTTTGGTAATATGGTAATATATTCTTATAATAACAGGAGTGACTAAGAAAATTTTACAGGAATTTATTTTATTATTTATTTACTAATCCTAATTCAAAACTTTTTTTTTACAGAAAATGAATTTACATTTTTTATTTATTTACTAATCCTACTACGGAAATTTTTTACAGAATTTCTCTGAAGTAAGTGTATTATCAGGGAACACTAATCTTTTCGTTTTACAGGTATTCATGTTAGCAGGGAACACTGAGGTACGCATTTGATTGAATTTATCCTTGGAATGTAATATAATTTTTTAATATTATATTAAATCCTAGGGATGGACTTCATTATATATAATCACCACGCTGTCACAGCAGGAAATAAGCACCAAATTTCATTTAATATTAAATTTCAAGGACGAAGACATTTATTTCAATTAGTTATATCGTCCCTGTTCAATTCAATAACGTATTAACAATTGTTTTCGAGTGACTTTACATGTTTACAGGGTAATGAATCAACATGTGAAATTTTTCGAGGACACTTGTTTATAGTTTACTTCAGCATGATAGCGTATAAATTTTAATATCACGCAGATTTACTAATTAATTTTATATTTATATAATGTCCCTGTTCAAATATAAAAGTTAATGAAAAGAAAAGTTAAACATTTCCTTTGCAACTTTAATAAAATTTTAACAATTTTAACAAATTTAAAACATTTTTAATAATTCTTAACAATTTAAATATTGTCCCTGTTCATCATAGTATAATAATCCCTATTACAAATATATTTTAATGAAAATACAGATTTCTAGAAAACGAAATACGGGAAGATTTTCCTAAGAATTTAATTTATTTTTTTTTTGAATTTTTATTTTTCAATTTTTCTTTTATTTCATTATTATATTTCAATGCTAATAACATTTCATATCACAATGTTCACAACTTTATAGATAAGTAACAGTTCACATACTAGTCAACAGCATTTTTTTGAACATTCAGTAGCATTTTGATCAGTCAACAATTTTTTTGAACATTTAACAACATACAAACATTATTTTAGACATCAAATTCAGTCACTAGAAACTCACTTTTGCAACATGTAACATGCACAACAGCATTTAAACATTACTTGAAACAACATTTCAGTACAGTTTACAACAATCAACAAAGACAATTACTGTACATTCTCATACAGTTCTTTTAATACAAATTCTTTGAATTTACTTTACATTTTTTTTCATATTAACATGTAAATCTTTCCAATCTTTTAAAGACCCCATACTGCTGCCGATATTTTTCTTTTCTTTAAGGTATTATAGAGGACACGGCGAATGGGATACTTCAAAAGATACAAAGGAGAGAAAAGGCTTGACGAGACGGAAAAGAATTCGACTCATACACGAAGATCACATTATGGAACTCAAGCCGGAACATTATATATATAATAAGTTATTGTATAACTTATTATTTTGATTTTTCGTTAGAACTTTTATTATATTTTAATTTGCTTAATATTTTTGATTTTTTAATTTTAGTCTAAGTCAAAATTTTAAGTTTTAAAATTTTTTAAGGGGGGAGATACTGAAAAGTCCGATTGCTTAATTGATAAAAACCCCAACCAAGTAAACAGGATGTAGAAATCCCATATTAAATAAATTAATGATATTTAGAACTATTTGGAAAAACATATTTCGAAATAATAATTTTCTCACGCTATCGATAATTTTCTCACGGTTTTTCCCTAAGGGTTTTTTCCCAATTTCACAATAGAATTTTCATATTATATTTTTTCTTTTGCATAAAAAGTTGAAATCGCCGGATACCCATCCTATTGCATAAGATTTCGGTAAACAACTAATGGGTATAAAAGACAAGGATCTTGGGCTACAGCTCATTATTCCCACCTTATCAACTAGTATACAAAAGCAAAACGATAGTCTAATTTTATCAAGTGAAACCAAATCGAAATAACGTAAAACTCTAAGTCCACTCTGAACTTAGAAACTTTTCCAATTAACTTCCACTCAATAAAATTATCCATAGATTTTAA
>JABUQX010042582.1:22500-32500 GCA_015478945.1 Trachelipus rathkii | reverse complement strand
ATTGACATCGTCCGCCTGTGCGGACGGTCTCTCTCCTCTCAACAAACTCTCACTAATTTCACCATTTTTTTTATAACCACGGGACACAACTATTCTAGGTAATTTAATTTTCACCCCCAAAAGTGCCCCATCACCAAGAACCCCATCAGAGTATATATATATATATATATATATATATATACCATATATATATATATATATATATATATATATATATATATATATATATATATATATATATATATATATATATATAAGAAAGATTGAAATGCCAACTAATCAACAAACAAAAAAAGTAAATATATATATATATATATATATATATATATATATATATATATATATATACTATATATATATATATTATATATATATATATATATATATATATATATATATATATATATCTTCTATATATATATATATATATATATATATATATATATATATATATATATATATATAAATATATATATATATATATATATATATATATATATATATATATATATATATATATATATATATATATATATATATATATATATATATATATATATATATATATTTTTTTATATATACTATATATGAATGAAGATAGACATATTTATCAAGATAGTCTGATTTGGGTACTTTCATGAATATTGGCCAATGTCCCAAAAATGGGACGGCAAAATAAATAGGTTATATTGTTTACGAAGAAATTTTTTTTGGTCCTTTTACGGAATCTTCGTGTTCCTTTATGACTAATGAATAGAATAACATAACTAAACCACACATCGTCACCATAAGCAGCGTACTGGGAGCGTATATGTTACTGATTGTGTTTTAACCAAAAATCTAGCAACTTTAGTGACATATAATTTCAAAGATACTTAAAAATATATAATTATTTTGTGCTAAGTACTTGAAATGGGTTATAGTCTTGCTTCTAAAAACAAAAAAGTATTAAATTTTTTAGCGTAATTAATTTCAAGCATGTATAAAGCTGCGTCCCAAAAATGGGACATTGGCCGTTAATGGGTTAATGATCAATATTTCAAACAAACCTCCGGTCTATCCATGGGTCCCCCCTCTTTCCAACTCGGGCTAATATATATATGGAACTACTGGAACTTAATCACATTATACCTCACATATTACCCCAAAATATCACTAGGCTACGCTACGTTGATGACGTATTCATGGTCATACCCAAACAAACAGATTTTAACAACCTACTCAATTTCATAAACCAGTTGCATCCCTCCATCCGTTTTACCCATGAACTTTCAGATAAAGACACCCTCCCATTCCTCGATACCTTATTAACCTGGCATATCTCAAACCACATAACTTTTTCAGTATACCGAAAACCAACCTCCAAATCAACCTATATACATTGGTATTCAAGGCATCCAAAATCCATAAAACAAGCTACCCACTGTGACTGCCCTATATATAAGAGCCCTCCGAATATGCTCCCCCAACCATCTTGACTCTGAAACAAAATACCTCTTCTCCACATTCACTAAACTAAACTATCCTCCACATGTCATAAACAGAGCCCACCAAAAAGCCAAACAAAAATTCTACAATCCCCCCAGCACAACAACCAATAACAACAAAACTTTTCTTCCGGTACCCTTTACCATAAACAAAAATATTAAACAATATTTCCCCAAGTCCATACATTTCACCCAAAATAATACGTTCACCCTAAAACATTGTTTAAAACCCCCCACTGTCAACAACCCAAACACCAACTGCATATACAAAATCCCCTGTCAAAATTGGTCCTTCCGTATATATCGGTGAAACAAATGATCTTAACAGACGCACATACCAACACAAACAGGACCTCATAAAAGATAATATAAATTCAGCCCTCACCAATCACAGATCCCAACACAATCATCGCATAAATACCCAGAATACCACAATACTCAAAAACACAAACAACACCCAAAAAAGGAAAATCATAGAATCTGTTTATATTTACAATACCCATAACTTCAACAAACAAAAAGGCGAATTTAATTTAGACTATTTACAAAACTCGATCATACTTTCATCAAAATATTTCACTCAACTAAAAACCGATCAGAAAACCAACCAAATCATTCCCAATCTCCAACCTGACCCCACAGTATAACAGTCTCTCTGTCCCTCTTGACAAAGGTTCATGCAATCATGAACGAAAGCTCGAGTGCCCCCAGTGACATTTTAAGTTAATTCTACCCACAGTGTTAAAAATAAAAAAAAATAAAAAAATTGCTCATTCTTATATAAATTTAGCACCCTTTTTATTAATTTTCAAGCATCTTCAATTTTACTAGAATAAAGTTTTAATTATTAAAAATCCCCTTAATAAATATGCAGACTTCACCTCCGCTGCAATGTGTTTAAATTAAGATTATAATTGCACCAAGGGAAAACAAAATCCAATATATATATATATATATATATATATATATATATATATATATATATATATATATATATATATATATATATATATATATATATATATATATATATATATATATTATATAGTGTTGAAACTCTTTCCTGGATTGAAATCATACTTTGACAGTCAGAACAAATGTCCAGAGGTTTTGAAAGTGTTTTTTGAAAATCCCCTTGCTAAAATATGGCTTCATTTCTTTCATTCCCAGGCAGTTTCTTTTCAAAAAGGTCATGAAGATTGAAAGAGACAATATTTCAGCCGTAGAAGTATTGCTAGAAATATCCAATATGAAAGAAGCATTACAGTCGAGAAAAGACCATGTGTTTTTCCCACATTCGGTTCGAGGGCTACTTAGCAAGCTTGAAGAAGAAAGAGTAAATTCTTAAGGTAAAGACCGTAAAGAAAATAGTTGTGGATTTTTATGATACTTGTTGGAAGTACTTGGATCAATGGTCAGTTACATTTTCAGATTTTGAATTAATGGGTTGGATTTCGCTAGGGAAAACCTCAAGTTTGTCACAAAAAACAATAGATTTTGCGTCAGAAAAAGAGGTTTTTGACCGCAAGAATGATTCAGATTTGTTTGACGAGTTTACGTCCCCCACCAAATATATAGGCGAGAAAGTAGATGAATGGAATGCTTGTAACAGACAAACGGTGGGTGGAAGTATTTACTTTCCTTAAGAATCGTATATTTCTCATTAACATTTATCGGCATTAGTTCAATATAGGGTTGGCCGACGCACCGGGTGCGGTGCGGTGCGTGGGGCGCTCATTTTGGTGCTGTGCAGTGCGATGAGGTGTGCATCAAAATTTCAGCGACCTGGTGCGGTGCGGTGCCTGGTGCATCGCACCAAACCACACCAGCTTCCCGACAAACTTCTGAAATAAAAAAAATTAAAAAAGAAAAAATGAATATATATATATATATATATATATATATATATATATATATATATATATATATATATATATATATATATATATATATATATATATATATATATATATATATATCTTTCTATATATATATATATATATATATATATTCCTTTCCATTGTCCGTCATATGTATCTTAAAAACTATTAATGCTACAGTAAAACGGAATACATTTTTGGAATCAAGCGTAAGAGTTAGTACTGAAACACTTTAAAAAAAAAAAGCAATTTTAAAAAATTTAATAAAATGTAGAAATAATTTTAATCGAATTTTAATTAACATGTAACCTTAAGTTGCCCTTTAATTTGTGGGGGGGGTTAAACAAAAATACCCAAGAGATATTCCGCCCGATGGCGGGAGTCAAGTTATCAGGCATGGGAGGCAGACAATTGTTCTACATAGGAGGTTCAGACCACGTCTCTTTGATTGTTTGGGTTGTGGGGTTATAACTCTAGGTGTCGAAAGCATCCCCCTATGTTCCCCATCGGCTCGAGCAACTATATTGTGCCATATATATATATATATATATATATATAACTATATATATATATATATATATATATATATATATATATATATATATATATATATATAAAAGTATTTAATTTTGTGCACGTGAAAGAGATTTTGCGATTCAGACCCCGTTACAAATTTATGACCCCGTTATAATGAACTCTTTTTAGAGATTGCAGATTTTTTGATAGAATTTAACATTTTACACGAACATATTGTTATTTATTACTCATTTAATACATTAATTATACATTACAGGGCTACCATTTTACGCTGATTCCGAAAATGTATTCCTTTTTACTGTAGTATTAATAGTTTTTAATATATATATGACGGACAATGAAAACGCTGGCCACAGTATATATATATATATATATATATATATATATATATATATATATATATATATATATATATATATATATATATATACTGCTATATATATATATATTTATATATATATATATATCCTTTCAAGCAATGTATTAGCTGCGAGTTCATTAGAGAAGAGTAAGAGTAGGAATGGCAGGTTTACAAAAGTTATTTTTGGAGCAGAAAATTAACGATGTAGGATCACTTACCTTTAGTACAAACAGTCTTAGAACGTTTTTTATTCCTATTCCCGAGGTTTATTAAAAGGTAACAAATGATAGGTAAACAAATAGTTTTCCATTTACGATGTTCATTGTCCCATCATTAACAGTACAATAACTTTATTCTGGATGATAGTTTCATGGTTCTGTCCATATTTCTTTTTCATTTAATAGCATAGTTACAACTATCCCAACAACGGTCAATTTTCTCCCTATGTTGATGGCCTTGCGCTATATTAGCCGCTGCCAGGCTGCCTTTTCTCGAACAGCAACTTCTAGCTAATGAGAATATTTCACAATGGGGTAACTCCGATGGTTTTAAGCCCACTTATACTTCAGCAGTGCTTTATCAAGATAAAGGATAGAAGAACCTGCATCTTCCTCCAGCCAACCTAACCTTATATGGTTTGCCTATTCCTGTAACTTCACAAGTCAGAATTTCTAGGACTCATTCTAGATGGATTTATGGCGCCGCACATATTAAACTCCTGCGAGTGACTTGTCATCGCGTGCTTGACCTGTTACGTCATCTCGCCTCAAAATCTTGGGGTTGCTCACCGAAAGACCCATTTACCTCTCTATATCGCCCTAATCTCCGTTCGAAGCTGGGCTATGGCTGTGTAGTATATGGTCAGGCCTCCCCAACTCTACCTACTACACCTGTTAGATCCCATCAAAACTAGGCGATTCGTATCACCACTGGAACCTTCCGATCGTCCCCGGGGTGAGCCTTGAAGTTGAATCAATGTGATGCGCACTCGAAGAGAATACATTATGTGCACAAATTATCTTCGTTCAAACCTCAATACCGTCTGCTCTGACACCGAATCTGCAGGAATACCTCAGAATTCTAATTTCTGGCAATTTGCAAACACAGTTGATAACATCCTTAATTTTCTTAACATCCCTTTGCAAAAGGTGCTGCCTTTCTCTTACGAGAAGGGTATATATCTTGACTGTTCCCCGCTCCCTTCCCATTGTTTGGCCCACAATCTCTCTCTCCAAATCAACACCCCTGCCCCTTATTAAGGAAAAACTGCATTTCTGTCTCATTCCGTAGCTCACGGTGAATTTATTCCAGTGTTTACTAATCGGTTCTAAAACAGGGGACAATGTGGGCGTATCTGACAACCTCTCCCATACCCTCCCTCATGCTTCAATTTTTATGGCGAAATTAATATTTCTCTTGTAGTTTTGCTATAAGTTCTATTCACTTAACCAAGACCACTCGTATGTCATTTATTCAGATTCGCTCAACGCACTCCAGGCGTAAAACCATTTATTCTAAAAACACAATGGTATCCACTTTACAACAATTTCTTCAGTACTCCACTCCCGTAAAAAACAAATCCTTCTATGTTGGACCCCTCTCTAGGGGTAACTAACTGGCAATGAAATTGCTGATAGAGAAAGCCAAATAAGCCTCCTCTACTGGAGCTGTTCAAATTCTCCTGGATGCCCATTCGACTAAGCCACCTTCCATCAACTAATTGCTATCCTGCTCCAGACAAGGCTTTATAAAGAAATATAAAGCTGGGCATTGGTGAGATTGTCTTCCTCCACCGACAGCGCTTACACGGTGATGTGCGCCTCCTGTAATACATCAATATCACTCACAGTCACTATATGCAAACCCTCCTCCATCTGCAAATTTTGCCGTCGCCATAGCCCGCAATCTGTTCGTTATATCTTCATTGATTGTTCCCAACTGGACCCCATTCGCCGTCGTCATTTTCCTACTTTATGATCCATAACACTAAGAGATTATCCCTTATCTTATCTGAATCTTCCCACTTTAGCAGTAACTCTATTTTCTTGTATCTCCAAGAAGTGAATATTCTTTACAACATGATTTCATTATGTAATATTAGGACTAAGCTATAGTGTATTAAAAAATTATTTAGTTTTTATTTATTTTTGACTGAATATTCATTTCGCCATTCAAATTTTCCTTGACATGGATGGAGGAGGAAGGAACTGAGTTTTTGAGTAATTGAAAACAGCCTTGATCTCAATGCTTCAAAGAAATTCGAGAAAGATTAGAGATGCTAATTGATCCGAGGGTGCCCTCCTAGCGAGAGCTATTTGTTATTGAAAAGGACGTCTATCAAAATGAGGGGAGTAATGAAGGGTGAAATTGTCGGCATATGAGTGCATATGTGATGTAGTAATAGAGAGAAGTCGTTTATGAAAAGTAGAAAGAGCTAGGGATAAAACAGGAGTAACACCCCTATTTATAGATTTGAAGGATGAGCGGTGGCACTCACCAAAATACCGAAGGAAAGAGGATCAAGAAATAGAAAGACTAGAAAGAAGGTCGCCAGTAGAGCGCTTCTTACGAAAGCCGTACTGGCAATCAGAGATAAGATTAGAAGAATTGAAAAGTCTTCAAATCTTCTTGCTAGGATAGATTCGAAAACTATATAAGGAACAGAAGCTAGAAAGATTTTGCGATGGTTGGAGGGTTGAGATTGGTCCCCTTCTTTTTGTACAGGAACACCTTTCCAGCAAGAAGGGAAGGCCAAAGTAGAAAGGCAGATACGGAATAATTTAACAAGCAGAATGCAAGCTTGGCCAAATTTAGAGAGCTATAGGAGGATACAATCAGAACCGTATACCTTTGCCTTATTTTAAGCTCTGAAAAGCAAAATACGCCACCTTTTGAAGAAAATTACCATGTTAATAAATATGTTGGGAGGAGAGGTGGAGAGAATATCACTGGAATCATCCTAAGGTGGAAGTAAAATAAGGATGAGAATCCTTCAGCTTTGAAAGAAGGCTAGCAGGACGATTCAGTAATAATAAAGAAGACAAGAGGAAGAAGCAAAGCTAAAAACTAAAAATTTTTGAAAATGTCAGAAGAGGACGCAGGAAATGGAACCAGTAAGATTGTTGCATTTTCTACTGAGAATTTTTTTTAGTGTCATGGAATATACGGGTCTTTTCACGATTTTGGGATGAAATATAAGTTGCAATGGTTTCTGGAATTTTAAAATGTATTTCTAAAAGGCAGCGTCCCTGGCGCTAATAGAACGAAGCAGAGTTAAACCAAGGTTAACTAGGTTTAGTTGAAAGGTAAAGATCATGAGGTGCACCTCCATGCCAGATATGAGGTTTAGAGGAGGAGGTGATGTTCAAGAAAATGAAAATTAAATTTTAAACTGAAAATTGTGAAAGAAAGGAGACCATGCCCATCAAAACAATTACAGCAATAATTCATTGGCGGGGTTAACTCAATCATCAGGCCGTCAATGATGCTAATGGTGATGAGGAGCCACCCCTATAGTGCTTATTTTTATACCATTTTTTAATTTTTATTTTTAAAGGAGTAAGTGTTGTCTGTAATTGTATTTTATGGTGTGTGATAAGGAAGAGCTTACTCCAATGTAAGAAGAATGTGGATATGAGCGCAAAAGGGGAGAACCATTGGGCACTGGAGTGCCATGGGATGTACTCTAACACTCCATAAGTGCCAATAGTGGGTAATCTCATCTGTTTGGGAGCGCTGCTTTCGCTCTTCTTCTTTGCTATTCTTTATATTCTTGACGCTTCTTCTTCTTCTTCTTCTTCTTCTTCTTCTTCTTCTTCTTCTTATTTATACCCGCTCTCTCTCTCTCTCTCTCTCTCTCTCTCTCTCTCTATATATATATATATATATATATATATATATATATATATATATATATATATATATATATATATGTGTGTCGGTGCAATACTGGTGCAGCACGTGGTTATTACCAAGTACAATTGCGAGGTGCGGTGCATGGGTTAACTCTCAGGTGCAGCTGAAGTGAAAGCAAAGGGTACAGGAGACGGAGTTGCAGATGTTGCAAATGTTCTTCGCAACATTTGCAACATTCCCTGATGCCAACGCGCGTTACATGATCATACTTTGCCATCGATTATTAATGTACGTATATGAGGTGTATATATATCGAATTATATATATATTGTTTCCCTACCTTTTACCCCACCCCCCTTTGAGATACATACGTATGTGCTGCAAAAATGAAGGTTTTCTATAACCATTATTGATGATCTATTAACGTACGCGAATCTTATTCCCATACATTTGCATATACACATTTACCCCTCCTTTCGCTTACATAACGCCTGCTTTACACTCACCCGCTCGCATTACCCTACCCCCTTTGTTCTATGCTAGCCACCATCAGTTACCCTAAACCCCTTTCGTTTTACTTCGCGTCATCTCTCGTGTACACACCCACGTTTGCCTTGCGCCAATTGCTCCACTGAGATCACTCTGCCATACACCGCGCGGTCAAAACAGTTAACTTTCGGTTGGCACTCAGTCTATCGCACGTTGCGTAACGCATTCGTTCAAATAATCATTTTGAGAGGGTTTTTATACTTAAAAATTTTAATTATTTCACTTGAGTTAATATATATAAAATTCGGAAGAGGTTGGGATACGAACCTCTTCCTCACGGCCGCTTCATTTTCCCCACGGTCGAGAGACCGAGTCTTAGTCAATCGGGCTGAAGCGCCTATCGGCTAATAGAATAAATGTTATTTATATACAAATTTTTATCCCGTATTAGGATTCGAAACTGGTGCTATGGCTATTTTAACATATATATATATATCATGATATAAAAAATTCAAAATAATTGCACAAACTACTTCTGGCACCTAAAATAAAAATACTTTAAGGCTTTAAGCTATTTGAATACTTAGAGGTACTTTAGAATCAATGTATAATAAAAGTCAAGTTGAAATAAAAACTTTTATTTGTATATATATATATATATATATATATATATATATATATATATATATATATATCATATATATTTATTTATATTATATATATATATTTAACATTATATATATATATACCTCATATATCTCCTCTCATATATATATATCTCTATATATATATATATATATATCATATATATCATATATAAATAAAATTTTATTAATTCTTTTTACTTTTTTGCTCTACCTTCTTTCATTATATGAATACATCTATCATTATTTTTGATTTCAATTGTTCATTCTTAATGTTGTTATTATTATTATTATTATTTGCCCCACCAACCTTGTTACCCCATCCCCTTTGTATATATACATACACTTGTGCGCACCATAGGTTCGCACACGAGCGTTCGTTGATGACACAGTCATCAACGTGTGTGAGTTGATATTTACACGTCTACACAATTGCATATACACACCCCACACTCTTCCTTTTCAGTTATTATTATTATTATTATTATTATTATTATTATTATTATTATTATTATTATTATTATTATTATTATTATTATTATTATTATTATTATTATTACTATTACAAATTACTAAACAGACTAGTTCTGTAGTTCTTCTTCTTCTTCTTCTTCTTCTTCTTCTTCTTCTTCTTCTTCTTCTTCTTCTTCTTCTTCTTCTTCTTCTTCTTCTTATTATTATTATTATTTTTATTATTATTATTATTATTATTATTATTATTATTATTATTATTAGTGTATTATTATT
>JABUQX010042582.1:0-7500 GCA_015478945.1 Trachelipus rathkii | reverse complement strand
CTCCCTCTTTGTAACTTCAAGGAGGATGTCTCAATTGGGCTCAATTGGTAAAGGCAAAAAGGAGGTGTAAGGAATGTTGCTAAAAAATAATGCCTCCCTCTTTTTGACTTCAAGGAGGATGTCTCAATTGGGCTCAATTGGTAAAGGCAAAAAGGAGGTGTAAAGAATATGTTGAAGGATTTACCATAGTTATTTGCGTCAAATGTAAGGTGTGATTGTCTAAAAAACAAAACAAATTGTTATATAAAATATCATCAGAAATAATTAGGTCTAATTGTGTCAATACATATAATTTGAATTATATTTAGAAAAAAAATAGTACCTGATGTCTATGTAACACCAAGAGTATTCATTTTTTGCATCTAAAACAATTGAAAAAGGCCTAGGAAAAAAAATTAGTTCAATGTTTTATTACCTGATTGCGAATGTGCCATTATGGCAAACATAATATATATTTTAATATTAATGCAAAATTATGCTTTTCATGACATTTTTGTATTATTTACCCCATGTAGTAGCTAGATTCAACCATTGAAAAATTTATTTTAATTTTTCACCAAAATTCAGGCATGAATGGGTTAAATAAGAAAATTTTTAATTCACTTTTTATTAAAAATGTAAATAATTTTAATATTAATTTTAAAGATATAATATTATATATATATATTATATATATATATATATATATATATATATATATAATATCGTATATATATATATATATATATATTAAATATTATATAATATATATTATAATATATATATATATATATATATATATATATATATATGCCAGCACCGAAGAGGCCAGGCATGTAACTAGAAACTATAAATCTACAGGAAAATAAATAAGATTTTTTGATTTTAGCAAGAATTTCATCGATGAAACTTAAAAAAAAATTTATTTTATTCCAATATTTATTAATAACACCTTAAAAAATTAATAAAATCTAGACCTGAAATATTGTTACGTTCTGATTTGACCTTTGAAATCCTGCATTAGTCTCGATGAGCAAAAGTTGCCAAATAACCAATTTTTTTTACTCTTTTGGAGAAATATTATTTTTTCTTTTTATATCCTTTTTAGGGTTCGAGCCGACAGAGGGGGACGAAGTCCCCCCCGTTCGTCCCCGGCTAGCCGAGACAACCCCGACTTCTCTCCATCGTTCTTGTTACCCGTGGATTATCTTTAGTGAAAAAAGAAAAAAATTCAAACATTTGGCAACTTCCGCGCTCCCTCCGACTACTCCAGCTTCTTCGTTTTCTCAAAAAACTAATTTTTTTCAACAATTTTTAACAAATTTAATTTTTTAAAAAAGCGTTATTTTTTTTAATTTTTTTTTTAATTTCATGGGTAAAAATGTCTCCTGATTAATAAAATGATATTTATTTTCGTATAGCTGTTAATTCAGGGCTGCGGAGCAGGCAAATTTTTTTCCGGCTTCGACTCTGGCTCCGGCTCCAGCATTTTAAATTACCCGGCTCCGGCTCAAGCATTTTAAAATTACCCGGCTCCGGACTCCCGGCTTCCGGGCTCGCGGCTTCCGGCTCCGCATTTTAAAATTTACCCGACTCCGACTCCGGCATTTTAAAATTGTTTCGGCTCCGACTCTGGCTCGGCGCACTAGTTATAATTCCTTTCTCCCCATTTACAGTCATGAAATCATTTAATTCTGATACAAAATTTTGAGGTTATGATAAAATTAAATGTTTGTTAATGACATCTTATTAGCGGAATTATAAACTTAAAAATATTTTATAGAAAATAAGGAATTTTAAAATACAGAAAAGGAATCATTCACTTTCTTCCTAAATTTTAATATAATTCCTCTTTGAACGATGAACTAACTGCCTGTACAGTTACGTAATAAAAATCATATTTTAGATTCATCCCAAAGTTTAAAATAATTCCTCGTTGAACTATGAGCCTGAACATATATATAACATAATTTTATTCAAAACAGATTTTATATATGAATATATATATATATATATATATATATAAATTATATATATACTATTATATATAATATATATATATATATATACTATATATATAATATATATATATATATATATATATAATATATATATATATATATATATATATATATTATATATATATTATATATATATATATATATATATATATATATATATATATATATATACTATATATATATATATATATATTATATATATATATATATTATATAATTCACTTTCTTCCTAACTTTTAAAATAATTTTCTTTTGAACAGCCCAACCATATGTAATATAAATTATATTCAAAACATGTTCTTAAAAATAAAACATGGAATAAATCCTCTTTAACCGAATGCCTTAGATCCGATTTTATCTATTTTTTTAAAGCAAAAAATAAGCTCTCAACATTCACTTGAATAGAGGAGGCAACAGCATGTAATTGTGCAAGCGGCATCTTGCAAATTTAGGGATAGCAATTGATTTCCTTCTTTAAACTATAACTTTGATTTCCGCGATTTTCATTATTCTCATCTAATGACTTATGGAATTTCTACCTTTTTATTTCTAGAAGCAGTTTTAGGTGAATGTTCTTTTACTATAGGATTGTCTTTTGGTTTTTTCATATCGCGTTTTCTGCATGCCTTCAATTTCCCATTATTGGCAAATTTGACTTTTCATCTAAACCAAAATTTACCAAGGGGAGAGATTCCTGAAAACTGCTGAACTTCTGACTCCGCCCAAAGATTTCTGTCCGATAGCGTTATTCATTTAAGTCCTAGTTCACAAAGAACCCTCCTAGCTTTAAATATCAGATCTTCAGTTTTCTGGGAAAGATTCTACAAAGATTGTCGACAAAAATATTTTATTTTCAGTTAACATTCTTTCCTTTCTTTCCATGGATTTTTTTGTGATTTGCTAAAATCCGTCCTCTATAAAAAAAAAATTCTGCCTTCAAGTTTTCTGCATGAATTATTTTTTGTTGTAAAGTATGGGTGATTTACTAATTCTTCGAGTGTTTCGATTTGTTTCCAACTGACTGTCGGAGAGAGAAAGTTTAGAGAAGTACCGCCAGCCATCATACTTACTACCTATATATAATCTTTTAGTTGCAGAAGCTTTTAGAGCATAAGACATTTACTTCCCCATCTTGTCTCTTGACCTAAGATTGCCCCTTTTGCAGCTTGATTCTTTAGAACTTCAATTAATTTTGGGGTACGTGCTGCTTTTGCTATTGTCTCGCCCTGCTTATAAGATTTGCTCTATGAGTATTGTGGGGACCATCACGCACTGCTAACTGCAAAGTATGAATTCCACATCTCATGTGTGCAATGTTAACGTTATCGGAAACATAGTCTTTTCATAGTTTTAACAAGTTCATTCTGAAAACAACAATTACTTCTTCGTTTTGACATTCAATAAATCAGTATCACATTTACCAGCTTCCTATTCTTCACCCTCATGTCCTTATTTAATTTTCAATCGTACTGATCATGTTGATGCGTTATCCGTAACTAAGCTTATTACTTGTTCCCTTGTTATTTCGAATTCTTTTTAAACGTCAGTTAACAAATTCTTGAATATATTCGCTGAAATTGTTGAGGTTATTTTTTTTTCTTTTACTGGCTACGTTTTTTAGAAAATATTGTTTTTATTCTTCGTCTCCAACATATATAAATTATTGACAAAACATAATTTAGCTTTGCCCATGTGTAAAGTATCCATTTTAAATGCACAAAAGGCGTCCCTTTATGCAATTTTTAAGCTTAATTTTTGTTTATTTCTTCGTCTAGAACTATTTACAAATATTTCCAGTCTAAAGGGAACTTCCAGTTTCGGAAGCATGCTCTCCACCAGTGCTTTTAAAATCCTGCGTCATGCAAAGAAACTAATGGTCACTATCTTTAAACAACCATATGTAATTAAATATTTTGGATTTTTTACTTAACATAGACAGAACAAGTTTATGGCACTGAAAAAAGTTTCCACTTTAGTCTGAGTTTTTGAAATTAAAGGTTATCCTGATTACCTTTTAGCGTTCACCTTTCTTTTTAACACTTTGCAGCAATGTCTGGCATGATAGCGTTTTAAATTTAAATTTAAATTTAAATTTAAAGGATCCAATAGACGTATTGTGACCCCATGAGTAACTGGTAGTTAGGTAGACTCTTTTGTGCATGATCGAACTGACTATTTCCCATCAACTGTGTTAACTATTTCATATTGACAAATGAAAGTATTTTTATCATCAGAGTGAGTAATATATAAGGTGACCATAGTCCCGCTTTTAGGCGGGACAGTCCCGCTTTTTTCGACCCTGTCCCGCTTCTTTAAAATAGAAAAAAATGTCCCGCTTTTTTCTGAGAAGTCCCGCTTTTTCCAGAGAGATACCGCTATTTTTCCCTTTTCAAATAATTATAATAGTTAATTTAAAATTATAAACTCTTTCCTGGACTAAAATCATACTTTATATATTATATAACTATATTATACTATATATATTATATATATATATATATTAATATCATATATATAATTATAATAATTATAAGTATATATATAATATATACTATAAAATGACTATATAGATTGCAAAAGCCAGTTAAAAAAGGCGAAAGACTTGATGACTGATGAGACATGTTTAATTTTAATTCTTTTAGAAATGTTCCAAATACTTTCGGCAATGTTTCAAAAGAATGACACCTACTTCGAGGGATCTAGAAATTAGTGCTGCAGAAAGTTTGTGGGCGTACCATACTGTGAGAGAAAATCAAAGTTTTAGATCTGCCCTGCAGACCCCTTCCAGCAGTGAGATTTTTAAGACCAACCTTTTGAGCCAAAATTTTCTTGTGCTAGAACAAAGTGCGAAACAATTGTTTTAAATGTTTTTGCTCCATATGCTGAGGTAGTGCTGAGGCAGAACTACGACAACAAATAAAAGATGCCCACTGTGTAACACTTTTAACCGATGAGAGCAATCATGGATACATAAAACTGTTTCCCGTTATGGTTCATTTCATCCAGCCGTACGTAGGAGTTCAGGTAAAGCTCCTTGACTTTCAATCTCTCCCTTCAGAGAACCTCTACATATCGTAAATTATTTAATAGATTTTAAAATTTGTGGCTAACAAATACAAACACACAAAAAAAAGTAGTTGGTTTTTGTGATGATAACACAAATTGTAATTTTGGGAGCCATGCAAGAAAAGGAGTAAATAACAAGCTGAATACCTTCATGGGCTGAGAGTTAATTGGAATAGGATGTTCACTCATATTCTGCATAACGCAGTGCAATGTGGTAGCGATTGCCTCCCTGTTGATGTTGAATCTGTAATTGTAAAATATATTCGTATTTTTACATTTATGCCGTTCGAGTAGAAGAGCTTAAGGAATTTTGCGATTTTTAGTACAAACAGCTCCTTGGGATACAGCAACACAAGAATGCACTTTCTTTAATGCCTGCCATTCGGAAAGAGTGTTTAAACTCTTTCTGGGACTGAAATTATACTTTGTACGGTCAGAACAAATGTCCAGAGGTTTTGAAAATATTTTTGAAAATCCCCTGACTGAATATGATTCATTTCCTTCATTCCCAGGCAGCTTCTTTTCATAAAGTTGTTATGTAAGAATTGAAGGAAGACAATATTTCAAGCCGTAGAAGTATTGGTCAGATATATTCAATATGCAAAGAAACCCACTCATGCAGTCGAGAAAAGACCATATGTTTTTACCACATTCGGTTCGAGGCTACTTAGCAAGCTTGAGGTAAAAACCGTAAAGAAAATAGTTGTGGATTTTTATACTTGTTTGAAACACTTGGATCAGTGTTCAGTTACATTTTTCTAGATTTTGAATTTATGGATTGGATTTCGCTAGGAAAACCCTACTGGTCACAATGAAAAAACAATGCGATTTTAGCGTCAAGAAAAAGAGTTTGACCAAGAATTGATTCAGAATTTGTTTACGGTTTACGGTTCGATCAAATATATAAGCAGAATAGACGAATGGAATGCTTCGAATCTAGCAACAGACAAACGGTGGGTGGAAATATTTACTTTCCTTAAGAATCGTAATATTTCTTATCAACATTTGTCGGCATTAGTTCAATATATCTTTTCTCTTCCTGGAACAAATTCCTCCACAGAACATGCGCTTTCTCATGTAAATAATGTAAATAAGATCTGGACTTCTGAAAAAACCCAACTCAAACCTCAAACTCTGAAAGGAATTCTTACTACCAAAATAAATTTTGATCAGACATGTATGGAGTTCTACAATTCTATTTGACATATTAGTCCAAAAATTTGCGGTAAAAAGGCATACAATAAGATCTTAATAAATATTACAATATATCTACATTTAGATAGATAGATAGATAGATATATATATATATATATATATAAATATATATATATATATATATATATATATATATATATATATTATATATATATTATATATATATTATATATTTATATAATATAATATATATATATATATATATTCCAAACAGGTAGCGTTGAAAATGTAACATATACTAATATATATATATAAATATATATATATTAGTTATAGTATATATATATAATATTATATATATATATATATATATATATATAATTAAATATAATATTATATATATATATACCTATATATATTAATATATACTATCAGTGTCCCGCATTTTTAACTATCAAAAAAAATTGTCACCATTGTTATATTCAAATACATCCTAGTGTTTTTCGAGTTATGGTTTAGTGACATGATTTTCTCAGGATGTAAACTTAAATTAATTAACCAGTCCATATCTATAGAAGTACCCGAACCTTTTTTATTATTGAATAATAAATATACATAATCAAATTTTTGGAAAAAGAACTTATATATTATATATATATATATATATATAATATATATATATATATATATATATACCAAATATATATAATATATATATATAATATATATATATAAATATATTATATATATAAATAAAATACATCTGAAATATAAGAATCGGAAGTGATCTCCTCAATTCAATGATCCTCACACAAGCTGGCGTACCTGGACAGAATACACTTCGGGTAGGCAGCAGTTTATATATATATATATATATATTATAATATATATATATATAATATATATATATATAATATATATATATAATATTATATATATATTTATATTATTATATATAGATATATATATATATATATATATATACTATATATAGCCTAACGAAAACATCAAAAACATATTTTAATAATTATAAATACGTACCTATTTATTCTGTATGAAAACGCTTTGTTACTTTAGATTTACCAAAACTTAATTTTAAATCACTTTCCAATTGAGAATTTCTTAGGCTTATCATTTTTTAAAATAAAGCTGTATTTTTAAAATTAAGTTTTTTTTTTTTAAAGCGTTTTTTCTTAATATAAAATCTAACACTTACTCCATTATGCTTATTATCACTTATTTATAGTAATATATGCTAAATGCCACTTAAAATCTTCCT
>JABUQX010042581.1:17500-27070 GCA_015478945.1 Trachelipus rathkii | reverse complement strand
TCAAAATATTGAAATGAATAAATGCTTGATTGTTTTTTAAATATTTATAGTCTCTTTTAAATGGGTCTCGAAGGCTAAAAATAAAGGAATTCTGAGTGCTCAGGATTATTAATTTATCTCACAGCCGGATATGCCACCTTAACGGTAGAGAAAGAAGATAAAATCCCATAAGAGAGGGTCATAGCTGTGGCGGAGTTGCAATTGAGGCACCAGACTTAGGCATTGGTTAGTACCCTTATAGAAAATGGGATGGATTCACCAATTGTGTTCGCGCGGAGGTCTCGTCTGGCCAAAACAAAATATACCTTCATCTAATCGGGGAGGACGAGGCAGTGTTTATAAGAGATTAACACAATACATAGCGTGTAAAGGAATGAAGTTTTATTGGGATTCGGTAATTCTCTGAATGTCGCCGCGCTAAGTGTAATTGAGCGTGTTGATTTTTTTGCCTGTGGTTTGACGGTATTAAATGCGTCATAGGAACAGTTAAGAAAGATAGAGAAAAAAGACTTAACTTGATATATTATCATTTCTTTGATACATAATAAATAAATATAATTTGATAAATATCGATGATACCCATAGGCAAGGTAATATTTATTCAATAATATATGAATGGGATGTAATTGAAAATGAAGATTCAAACTAGAATAAGATTCAGTAATAATAATTACATAAAACTAAATTACATAATTAAACATAATAACTTAGAAAATAATACAATGAAAATATGGAAACTTTTAATAATAAAATAATAAAATATAGATTAATAAATATATAAAGTTAATACATAAAACCTGTTGCTATAACGGCATAGATTCTAAAAAAAACAAAAGCTATAATAATTACTATCAATTACATAAGATAAAGAAAAACTACAAAAAAACATAAACTTTGAATAATTATTTATCTGATCTATCTGTGTACTTTTTATAGAAATAACCTAATAATAAAAATAATAATGAATAGACTGTTTTAAAATTTAAATGTGTAGGAGGTATGGTAGTAGTAGTAGTAGTATACCTGACGGGTAATTTTGCGGCAGGAGTTAGTAATATATGATGGGTAATTAGTGGTTGGTAGTTAATCCTGGGGCAAAGGTGGAATTTCTGTCCCTTTGGGGAAAGCTTTCTAACCCCTTTCCTCTTTAAGTGGGATGCCATGTGGTTTTAGTTAGTTTGAATGAGTGAGTATATGTCAATAAGTTAATAGTTAAATTAGTTTTTTTCTTTAACTCCCTTCCTAGTTTTTTTGGAGGGAGTGAGTAATAATACATGGTATTGGCTTAATTCCCTCATTGCTCAAAAGGATCTACTGATCTGAGACACATCGATAGTAGTAGCGAGAGCTGTGATGATAAGGCTTGTGATAATTGGAGTGTTATGATATTGGTGTCTAAAAAAATAGACCTATAATCATTATATCGGGAGTAATAATCTGCATACAAGTCGGAGCTCTAATCCGAAGGGGAAGATAAAGCTATTGACTGCGGAATGTGTTTAAATGGAATGTATATATATGAAGAAAATTCACTTTGATAGTTGTGATATAGTATAGTTAGATTATCAAAGTAGAATAGACTAGTCTGTATAATATAGTAAAGCAGTATATGAGAGGATATACTGTATAATATATATATGGTTATTATAAGTAGATTATATACCTAACTAATAAAGGGGTTAGCTGAAATAACTATAGTGGTATGATATATATTGAAGGGTCATACCTGTAGATATAGTGTTATATCAAATAGGTAGTTCTAATTACCATCTGTGAGTCGGGTGGAGCGTATAGTTGTCTCGTTTGTATTGGTGTTGTGTCTGTTCGTGATATCGCAGACCGAAAATAATTCCTTTCGGCACAGGGCTCAGCAAAAGCGAAAGGCCATTTCATTGTAAGCAAAATTCTCAGAGATACTCGCAATATATGTGTTTTGTGTTTCCATCATTTGTGACATGTATCTTTTCGCGAGATATAAAAATTACTCCTAAAATCTCCTTCCTAGGTGTGGTGCGTTTATTTAGGCAGAAATTTGAGGATTGAATATTTTGGATACTCATTAGGGCTTGCATAAATATTATATTCATGAATTTGACTGAGTACTTTTTTCTAAAGATGGCGAAAACATTCTTTTCTCAGCAGGGAACTTAAAACGGACCTTGACTAATGATACTGTGGTAATGCGTGGAATTTTTTTCCTTCATTTCAAATTGTTATAGATTTATGATATGATAGTACCGCAGAATTTTATATATACAGTAAGTTGTGATTGTCTGTCTAATAAAATAATAAAAGCTATTAGAATGAGATATAATTCTCCAGAATTCGGTCACGTATATTATTTAAATAAGAAGTCACGGAATATAAGTGTTGACACTCTATACCTCCATGTGGTATATTTGTGTGATAAAGTTACCCTTACCACGTATATGGAGATATCTCAATTATCTGCTTTGTTTTTATATATAATCCGACTCAAGATTTAATAGTAATATGAGATATCCCTTCGCCCTACCTTCTTATAGATCAATGAGCGAACGTATCTTATATAATATATATTCGATCATCTACGGTGTAGTATAATTTAGTTAGGTGGTTTTGAATGTATCATAGTAGTGGTGAGTACGTAATAAATTTATTATTATGGTCTTCAATTTCGTGGTACATGACTAAGGACGGTCAGTCTATAAATATGAGACCTCGTCTACATGGCGCGCAGTGGCTTCTTGTCGCCAGAATGCCTACTCATTTTCATTTTCCTAAATAATATATTTAATTTTTGCTAGGCGCTGTGCATAGAGCATGACCTCCATTAAACAAACAATGACGATTGTAATTATATATCAAATAACGGCGTTCGATCGTCTACGTTACGTATACCCCGTCTCGATGTTTCGGATACGGATAGACATTTGGTTAGGCAGGTAGCACAGAAATTATTAATCTGTTAGCCAAGCTATAGCTCACACCTAAACCTTCTTGGACTGTAGTGTATCGAGCCTCAATACGGAGTGGTTCTATGTCGAAATATCAATCGTCTATTCAAAATAAAAATTGTACTTTTAGCAGTGAGCTTAATGCTCCCACATGGCGGATAGCGCCAGTAATATTAAAATAATTGGACCTGAAATGTTATTGACCTTATGGTAAGCTTCTCTTTACTGTGTGAGTAATGATGAAATAGTTAGTCCCTCTAATATATATATATATAATGATACCTTAAAGGGTCTAACCCCTATAATGGATTAGTGTGCTTATGTTCGGCCAAAATCATCAGTGCCAGGAAGACTTATTGTATGCAGAAGGAGGCATCTCTAAGTTTTTGCTACACGGTCAGTCAATATAATAAGTTTGAGACTCCCATATTTAGAGAAATACATTATGATGTCTTTTAATAACACATAGCGTAGGATCACCTCCTTGCTGTCCCTCAACATAGAGTTATATATATGATTAAAATAATATTATTAACAAATTATATACTTAGTTTATATATATCCACTCTAAGAAAAGATCATACCACAATAGTCAGTAAAGGTACCGGTAATAAGTATATAATAATCATAACTAAGTATATGTAGGGGAATAACGTATAGTCCAGTAGAAGTCGATAATAGTACTATTCGGGACCTTAAGTTAATATAGGTTGACTCTTAACGGTAATATAAATATAAAAAGAATATACGATTTACATGTTTAAAGCAAGGGTAATTAAGATATAATAATATATATAATATAATAATATATATTATTATAGTATATAATATATAATATATGCGTAGTGAAAAATATATTATAGAATATTATGTAATGATAATTAATGTTTGCATACAACATATAGCCCAGATTTACAAATGTGTGTGTATGTGCATACTCCAATCTGGTGCTTGTTCTCTCCCTTTATTGTTGCAAATGAAATTTAGGAAAATACGAAGGTTGTACTTCTAGAATACAAAATACTTTCTATTGACTAATTAAGACTTAAAATGAATAAAAAATACAATTATATACATATAACTATATTCATCTCTATTTTATTTATTTCGAAATCTGCTAAGACCGTTTTCCTTTTTGTCAATTTGTGCTTACGTCGACGATGGTAAAGACAATTGTTATTCGTATACACAGTTTTTTAGCTAACGAAGGTTATCTGTGCAAAAATACGACCACTTTTTTCTCTAAATTTTATTTAGTTTGCAAAAATTGGAATCAGCTTGTATTTGGATGCGGAGACCCGAGCGATTCTCGGAGAATAAAACGAATAAAAGAAAATAGGCTTCTAAACTCTCTATATTACAGAAACACTTGACCAATTCTTGTAGATAGAGGTCATCATAATAATAGATTGAGAGGAAGATGGTAGAGTGTGTTAAAGCATGATTATTAATGACAGAGATGAATGCATTTTTCATCAGATCGAGTATCGGGTAGCCTCTTCAAGCACTGCTAGGTTCGTAAAACTAGAATTAGACAAGTATCTATTGCATTTGATGTTTTTCGGACTATAATCTCAAGCTCACTTATATCCCTTCCATAAAAAAAGAAAAAAAAAAAATAAAAAAAAAAAAATGAGAAAAAAAAAATACTCCCAGCATCATCTCGTCTTCAGCGATGTTACTTCTTTTTCTATTTCTAGAACCAATGCTTCACAGTTCTTGACCTATTATCGGCTCCGACATGAAAAAATGAAATTAAAATTAGAATTGAAAAACAAACCTCACAATGCTAATCCGATCATCAAAACTCTAAATCACAGTAATATTTTACGTCTTCCTGCTACATATTATTTGTCCGTTGATGCTATGTCCCTCCTTAATTAATATCCAAGGCAATATAGCACTCACAGGGGAAATAGCACCAATTGAGCGGGTAATTAAGGTAAATTCATACGTTTGGGTAAGCTTAGACTTTTTTCTAATGGATAGTGATATTCCTCAAAGTTATGACAAAAACTCGAGCATTCCTTACGTTTCGTAAGCACAAACGAAAACGCCTTAACTTTCTTAAATTCTTTCATTTTCTCCTAAGGTCAACTCCAAAGAGAGCATACTCCCTGAATCCGTTCGATGTGGTGATTAATACGACGGTTCTTCTGTATATATGATCTATTCTTGATATTCTGTATTGGTGCTCTTCTGCTCCTCTAGCCATTTCCGTTGTGTGTTTCGTTTTAGGCATACAAAGGTGCACCTTAATTTGCAATTTCTAATTTTCTATTTGTTTTTTTTTTTTAAATTTTATTTCATATCGAGCTCACTCGTACATATATATACAACATAATCAATTAATATTTTTAATGGAAAACCTCGATCCAATTTTTTTTTTTTTTTTTTTTTTTATTTTTATTGATATTTTTTATATAATATTTTGCTAATATTATATATTAACCGGAAAATACTACTTCGTTGAGTCTTCCCGGAATGTGAACTTAGGCAAGGAAATCCACACTCTCTCATATAGCCATCTCCTCGTATCTTGTGCAATTGCATTTCTTTGACATTCATTGAAATACTTAATTGAATGCATCAATAACTGATAGCTATGGCAAATTTTATACTTGACTTTACCATTTTCTATTATATGAAACAAATATATTTAACACCTTATCCGTCATGGAACTATTTTTGTTTTTTTTTTTTTGTTTTTAGATGCAGGATGTCACTGGGCGAGCATGGGCCGGCGGGGCCGGCGGAGAATGTCTGGCCATTTCCGAGGGAAGGAACGCGCAGTACAGCCTTCACAGACTATCACGAAAGACACGGTTCGCATCTCTCTACAACCTCTCCGCGCACCTCCATTTGAACAAGAACCCGGAAATTGTCGCTTTGATTCTAAAGACGACATATAGTAAAATACATTAACTCTCTCACCCATTTTATTAAGACTGGGAAGTTAGCTATTGTGCTTGAAAAACAAAACAAAAATAGATTGCATTTTAAATGCTCTCCTTACCATTGATATCATCCCCTCACTACTATGTTGATTTATTAGTTTTAGGAATAAAAGTAATAAAAGTACATTAAACTCCTTTTCATTATCACTGTGTTAACTCGTCAAATAAAATTTGTACAGGGTATTTTTTTTTTATTTTTACTCATATAATATATATATATATAGATATACTATAATATATATATATATATACTAGTTCCCATCACTAATTTATCAATATGGCGATTGTATCATATTTGACATTATTGTTGTTTAGTGAGTTCGCGCACTCATCTCCAAGTTTCTTTACACTATATCATATATTTGTATTTAATATCGTTAAGAGTTTTTGCTGTGTCCATTATAAAACAACTTTTATCCGCGATATACTCCGTCATTCAGAAAATAGCGATATAAATAGCTCGCCCCTTGCAAAGGGCGAACGTTGTGGGATACACAAGAGTGAGAAGTAGATTTTACGTAATATACCTGTGTAAGACTGTTTACAGGAACCTCTCTGTACCCTTGAAAAAAATATAAAAGTAACTATTTGAAATTTGTGCAAAAGTCTGTAAGAAGTTCATGGAATATGTTGCCAAAGAAAGAAATACATTTGAACAGAAACCGTAGCTCTTATCAGAACAATCTGAGACAAAAAGCCCAGCCCTCAACTGTTACTTACTCTGCCCCCTCCGTTGAGTTTTGCATTGTTACCCATTAATATATTATATATATATGAACTAGAGAATGATTTATATTTTACCAAGAATTAAATATGTACCTGAGATATTAGAATATATATAATATATATATATATATATATATATATATATATATATATATATATATATATATATATATATATTAATATATATAATATAATATATATATATATTATTAATATTAATTAATTAATATTAATATATATATATATATATTAATATTATATTTATATATATTAATAATTTACTGTTAAATTTTCAATAAAATAAATAAAATGGTAAAATATATTTAATTATTAAACCATATATGTATATTATAAATATTATATTCGAAAAATTAGAGAAATTAAAAAATTATGAAGTTCTCCAATTTTCTGATTCCGAATATATATAATATATAGGTAGCATATAAAGAAGATATTTTTATATTATACTTATATTGTCATTGCCCTGCATACAAGCAATAACACATCTCACGGATATGAAAGAAAAAACTTTTGAATCGTAATCATGTATTGCCACAATATACTCAAACAGTACAGAAGTCACAATTCGATATAATAGAACACATTTGGTGCACACTTCAACCACTGGTACTGCTCTCTTTAGAGTTACAATTAATCCACTCCATAACCTCACCTGAGCAAAAAAATGAGTAAAGATGTTAATGAAGTAACATTTATATCACGTGAATAAATCTCCATCCATCCGATCCCTCCACAGAAATCATCTACTCGAATCAGACCGAGGATCCGCAAGAATGTCAACGAACCACACATATCTCTGAAATACAGGCTAATTAAGAACAGAAGTACACTATTACGACTTAGTCGTTTTGCCGAAGCGTTTGCGAGTTTCTACGCGCTCTACAGGCTGTGGACTAACCTAGGACTAAATGCATATTTAAATCTCTCCTAGCAGAACCCTCTCAGCCTCTCCTTTAATTATACCAAGCTACTACCCAAGATATGAGAGCAGATAACGACTCAGACAGTGCTCCAGGCAAAATTCACCCTCGTTTTCTGCAGAGCATGCTGTGCCAATATTTCTTTCTTTTGTCTTTTATTCCGTGTTTAATGAGTTGTAGAAAAAGAAAATTCTCATCGCGGGGATATATAAACTCTGTTGTGTGGCAGCAACTGCCAGGCAAAAGAAGATATTGCTATTAGTGAAAATTATAGGGTTATTTATAATGCAAATTGTACTATTAATTTGTCTTTGTTTGATTATGTTGTACCTTTCTCTGATAAATAAAATATTTTCGAACCACACCTTAGTGTTATTTTTATATTGATAATTTGAAATTAGATGTAAACTCGATTGAAATTTCAACTCCCTAGATAATTACTTTTAATGGAAGCTTCTAATCTTGCCGATTTGGCGCGTTTCAGCTCTCTCTGACTAGTATCGCAAGATTCCCTATCGCTATAGAATGGCACACATAGTGGCCCAGGCTGTTATATACTAACCTTTCTCATCAATACTCTTACCCAAATACTCTTCTCTCTCTCTCGCTCTCTCTCGTCTTCCTCTCCTGGTCAATAACTGGCTCTCTTCTCTCTTCTCTCCTCTCTCTCTCTCTGATTCGTCTCTCTTCTCTCTCTCTCTCTCTCTCTCTCTCTCTCTCTCGTTCTCAGAGGTGACTCATGTTAACAAATTCTGCCAAAGCCAAACTCGATCAATCTTGGAGGGGGGGTTAAACTTGTGATTATCAGACTTTCATAAATGAAAGGATACTGTCCAGTTTTATTTTTACTCTTTGTTATATACGGAAATTAGGTCTCAGATGATAGTCAGTGTGACAGTATAACCTATAACCTTATATATATGCAGCAGTGAAGGATTACGTATATATATACTCTCTCGATTTAGTATCTCACATCTATTATAAATATATATATAATTTGTGACACGAGTATATGTTTGGTGATATAACGGATCCTATGATCAGTCGGTGAAATTACTTATTAGTATCTCATGCAATAATTGAGAAAGTACACCTCCCCGAATCTAATAACATTAGTCGATATGTTAATAAGTAGCTACACCTCCTATAATTGCAGCATTTCCAATACATCTTACTCTGGGTGAAGCGCGAGTTACGCCAAAACTGCTAGACAAATGAGATTCAGTACTTGTGCTTTGTACATACCCATGGTTCGCGCTGGGCGCGGTTTCAGGCATACACCCTGACTACAATAGTATTTACCACCGGCGTCCAGCGAACCATGCGTGACCTCATCACATCCTATCTTTTATTTTATATATGGTGAGTTATAGTACTCTCCTTTAAGTGAACATATTATGATATTTAATCTATATTATATATATACTCTCTAAAAACTCCATATATATATATATATATAATATATATATATATATATAATATAGAACTGACTAATAATATCATTATAAATTGGTAAATCGATATAAATATATATAATAAATATAGGAAATATCAATAAATAAAATCACATAATATATAAATGAAACTGACTATATAAAACTATATATATTGTATCGTAGTATTGCTCCGTTTCTCATGGCTGGACTCCTCATGGCCATATTACGCGCAATCTCCTGTACCAAGTTACCAGCTTGTGTAGACTGGACCAATGGCGGTACATATGTGTTATTGAACATTTGCGAACATACTTCTTTAAATACTTAAAAGTTCTCAATTGTATCCTGAACAAGGTAAATGTTTCATAAATAAAGTTAGGAAAATATTACAAAGTGATAGAACACTATTTTGAGACCACCCTGTAAGTAAACGTGGATAATATAGGTTATGTTTAATTATATTATAATAAACATTAAAAGCTAGGGATAATATATATAAATGATAATATATAAATAAAATAATATAATATAAGTATTATAATATAGGTAATTACGTCATATTGCGTATGTATAT
>JABUQX010042581.1:7500-12500 GCA_015478945.1 Trachelipus rathkii | reverse complement strand
ATCCATCCACCTCCTTCTTGGTCTCCCCCTTCCTCTCCTTCCTATCCCCTCCGCCTCCCAAACTCTTCTAACCACTCTCTGCTCCTCCATTCTCACTAAATGCCCATACCATCTTAACATTCCTTTCTCCGCTCTTCCCACCAGACCCTTCCTCCAATCACACCTCTCCCTCACCACCCTATTCCTGATCCTCTCCCTTCTGCTAACCCCACAAACCGCTCTCAACCCCTTCATCTCAAATACTTCCAACTTTTTCCTGGACCTAGCATTCAATCCCCACGTTTCACACCCATACAGCACCGCTGGTACACAGATTTTTTCGAACATACTCATCTTAACTTTCCGTGATAGATCCCCCCCTTTCCATATTTCTCTCAGACCACTCAAAGCCCTCATTCCTTCACCAATTCTATGTTCTATCTCCTCCTTCATCCCTCCCCCCTTACCCAACTCCATCCCTAAGTATCTAAAAATCTTTACTTCTTCCAATACTACCCCCCCTACTCTAACCTCCAACCCCTCCCCCTCCTCACCTTCCTCCTCCTCAAACACTAACACTTTACTCTTACCTGGATTTATTTTAAGCCCCTTTTGTCCACACACCCTCTCAAACTCCCTCACCAAATACCTCAGCTCTTCCGCGTTCTTCGCCACTAGGGCAGTATCATCCGCAAACAGTATCATGTTCACTTCCCTTCTATCATTCCCATTCATCAATTCCACCCCCTCCCCTCCCTCACCATTCCTCTGCACACACTCTCCATAAACAAATTGAATAGCCATGGCGACATTACACACCCCTGCCTCAATCCACACACCGTCCCAAACATCTCACTCTCCCCTCCTAACACTCTCACACACATTCTGCTATTCTTATAAAAAGCCCTAATACCTTTCCCTAAATTACCCCCACCCCATTTTCCTCCAACACCCTCCACATTTCACCCCTATTCACTCTATCATATGCTTTCTCTAAATCTAAAAAACATCCATACACTTTCCCTTTTCTCTCAATACTTTTCTCTACAAGCATCTTTAGTGTGAACACTTGGTCCACACACCCTCTTCCCTCCCTAAATCCTCCTTGTTCTTCCCCCATTCTCCCCTCCGTTAAACCTCTCACTCTCTCAATCAATATTCTTCCGTACACTTTTCCTACCACACTTAAAAGACATATACCTCTATAATTCCCACATTCCATCCTATCCCCTTTCCCCTTATACAGGGGAACCAAACATCCATCCTCCCAATCCTGTGGTACCTCCCCACTCCTCCAACATATGTTATATAACCTATACAACCATTCCTCCACCCCTTTACCTCCCTTCTGCAACATTTCCATTCTCACCCCATCCCCATCCAAGCCTGCAGACTTCCCTTTTTTTCCTTTATTCACAGCCCTAATAATTTCCTCCATTTGAATTTCATCCTCCCCCTCCCTCCCCACTTCATTTCCCATCCTCACCTCTTGCATATCTTCCTCCCCTACCCCTCCCCCTTCATTCAACAGTCCACTAAAATACTCCCCCCATCTCTTCCTCACCCTATCCCCTCCTCCTATCCAATCCCCATCTCCTCCCTTAATCCTCTCCCCCAACCCCTCTTTCCTCTTCCTTTTTTTATTAACCTCTTTCCAGAACATCTTATTCCCCGATTCAAAATTTTCCGTCACTTTTCTACACCATTCCTCTTTTGCTCTTCTCTTCGCCCTCTCCACCGCCCTCTTTGATATATATATATATATATATATATATATATATATATATATATATATATATATATATATATATATATATATATATATATATATATATATATATATATATAATCATTTTGTTTTCAGAATAAAAATTATAATTATTATAATTATATTACTATTATAATTTCGTTCCTATTTAATTATTTTTTTGTTTAATTATTTTCTTTTCCATTGTTATTTGAAGATAATTGCAAATAAAACATTTAATCACTGTCAAGACAATCTTAGAGTAGCTTACGCCACACACACACACACACACACACACACATATATATATATTAATATGGGGCATATATATATATATATATATATATATATATATATATATATATATATATATATATATATATATATATATATATATATATATATATAGAAATAAATATATATAGAAATATATATACGGTATATATATATATATATATATATATATATATATATATATATATATATATATATATATATATATATATATATATATATATATATATATATATATATATATATATATATATATATATATATATATATATATATATATATATATATATATATATATATATTACAAAACATTAATCTAAATTAAAAAATGTGCCTCTTGCTTAAATAAACATGCTCTAAAAATTTCATATTGATTGAATAAATATTCAAAAAGTTACTTGAATTTTCAATTATGACTTAACAAAATGAAAATTTAGGAGAATTGGACTTTGCCAAGAAATGGTTTGAATAATGGATAAATCTAAAATAACTCTTAAATATTTGATCCAACAAAAAAGGTTACAATAATACAAAAGTGCGAATCTTGCTCAAATATTCAAGCCTACGGACCTTTACTATCGTATATTCAGCGGTTAAAATTTAATGATCAAAAATAGAAAACGTAAAACTTGAAATGTCCGCATAATATTTGGCACTCGTATTTAACACATGATTTAAGGAGACCATTAATATTAAAATACATCAGTTAAATTGATGATGCTTTAATTATTTTTAAGGGTGGAACAAATTATGGGTTGGCTCGTAAGTCGTGATAGAATGGTATGCCTTGCAAAGTTCTTAAATATTTTTTTTATTGGGATTCCTTATACATATATATATATATATATATATATATATATATATATATATATATATATATATATATATATATATATATATATATATATATATATATATATATATATATATTAATATATATATATATATATATATATATAAATATATATATAATTATCACGGTCTCCAAAATAAATGCGGGGTGGTGGTGTCAGATGCAAATCGGTAATGCTGTTCACTTATTGGCATTGTTCCATGTTGTTCAATTAATTGTAATCTTTAACGAAACTTTATCATGTGTTGGTCTATTTCCTTCATCCATTCTAATCACTTTTGCTATTAACAGCTAGCTACCTTTACTCCATCAACACATCTCCATTTGGGTTTGTCCCTTCTCCTACTGCCTACCACTTCGAACATAAAAACCCTCTCTGCCAATCTATTATCATTCATTCTAAGCACTTGTCCATAGCATCCTAGAACCCTTTAATTTTCTCTTTCCATCAGACATTTATCCAATCGGCACGTATTAATTATCCTTACATTTCTAATTCTATCTTTTCTCTTTACTTCATAAACATCTCGTAAAGCTTTCATCTTCAAAATTCTAAGCTATTTTTTTCATTTTAGAGTTTAATGCCCACGTCTCACATCCATACAAAAAAACTGTTGAAACAAATTTACACTCGAACAATTTCTTTTTACCTTTCTGGATAAGTTTTCCTTTTTCCATAATTCTCTAAGGATACTTAATACTCTTTCACCCCCAGCAATCCTATGATCAATCTCTTCTTTTATGCCTCCGAAAGCTCTCTCTCTCTCTCTCTCTCTCTCTCTCTCTCTCTCTCTCTCTCTCTCTCTCTCTCTCTCTCTCTCTCTCTCTCTCTCTCTTTCTTTCTTCTTCTTCTTCTTCTTCTTCTTCTTCTTCTTCTTCTTCTTCTTCTTCTTCTTCTTCTTCTTCTCTCTCTCTCTCTCTCTCTCTCTCTCTCTCTCTCTCTCTCTCTCTCTCTCTCTCTCTCTCTCTCTCTCTCTCTCTCTCTCTCTCTCTCTCTCTCTCTCCATTCCTAAGCACCTAAAGACTGTAGTCTCTGTTAGGCTTTCCTCATTCACCTGTTTGAAATCCAACTCAGATTGCGAATCGTCTCCTTTGGGTTTTGTGATAATTTTAATCACTTTATTTTAATTGGATTAATTTTTAATCCTTTTCCTTGGCACACTCGTTCAAACTCAAGCACCAAATCACGCAGTTTTTCCTTTGTATCGGCAATCAACACAGAATCGTCGGCAAAAAGTAAGACACTTATCTCCCAATTACTTTCATTCAGATTCATATCAGCTCCTTTCCCAAATCTATCCATATCCTTAACTACACTATCTATAAAGATATTAAACAACCATGGAGACATAACACAACCTTGTCTCAGACCCACTCCTACTTTAAACCACTCCCCTTCCTTCTTGTTAATCCTAACACATCCTCTACTGTTCCTGTAAAATGCTTTAATCGCCTTTAGAAACAAACCATTTATTCCATAACTTTCTAATGCTCTCCACAATTTCCCTCTTTGCACTCTATCATATGCTTTTTCCGAATCAACAAAGAATGCAAATACGACCTTCTTTTCTGAGAACTTCTCTGCCAGCATTCTCAAGGTAAATACCTGATCCACACATCCTCGACCATCCCTAAAACCACATTGTTCCTCTCCAATCTGTTTATCTGTAATACTTTTAACTTTTTCTATTAAAATTCGTCTATATATTTTACATACAACACTCAATAAACTTATTCCTCTGTAATTAGAACACTCCATTTTGTCCCCCTTACCTTATCAATTGGCAGAAGACAGGAGTCGTGCCAATTTTGCCAATCTCTGCACCTTTCCCGGCAAGCATTAAAGAATCTTCTAAGCCAATCCATGAGACAATAACCCATTTTCTTAACATTTCTACTCGTATTCATTCCACTCTTTGAAATATGTCCCATATTTTCACACCCAATCTCTTCCTCCCTAATATTCTCTACTACTCTAACTTGTCTTCTTTCCTCATCTTCATCTACCATCCCAGCATTAAATAATTCCTTGGAATGTTTTCTCCATCTTTCTTCAACTTCTATATCATCCTGAACCAAATTCCCATTCAGAGTCTTTATATTATTTATAACATCTTGCCTCTTATT
>JABUQX010042580.1:55000-58287 GCA_015478945.1 Trachelipus rathkii | reverse complement strand
TATATATATAAGAAAGAAAGATATAGCATATATATATATACTATATATATAGCAAAGTAGCAGGTATTATTATATATATATATATATATATATATATATATATATATATATATATATATATATATATATATATATATATATATATATATATATAAGTAGCTGCTACATATATTTGAGGAAACATACGTTTCTTCTTTTTATATGTCATGACTTGTCATAAACAATTTTACTTACAGTGCTGTGTGGTGGAAGCTGTATATAGGTGGTTCCTCATTATGAGGAAACTGTTCTGACAGGGAATATTCGGGGTGCATAAAAGAGACAAGCCCTCTCCTTTTTATCTTTTCATATTTTGTAATATTCACCATGCAGAAGTGCAGTCATCATAGTGATTCGTTGGCTCTCGCCATATTCTGGGAATAGCCAAAAGGCATTGCTTTTCTTGTTCCTCTTAGCCATCCTTCTAGGTTGTTTTACAACTTGCACATATAATGAGGTGCCCAGTGCTAATCTTAATCACCAAAAGGCATACCAAAGAGAGCCTGTACGCTATCCAATACTTGGTTCGTTGAAAATGTGCCTCGAACTAGCATAATATCCACCACATAACAGAATGAATCTGCCAACGTTTTACACTGTCTACTTGCAATTTTATTAAATGCTTATTATATTATTACTAATATCTCTTAAAATTATAAAGATATTTAAGTTTGGTACTTTCACCTCTCAAATTATATCATTTACACTAATGTTTAAACAATTTGGTATATACATAGGTGGGAGCAGGCAAGAGAGCATATATATATATATATATATATATATATATATATAGGAGATATATATAGATATATATATATATATATATATATATATATATATACATATATAAATCAGTTCTTAAGCATGCAATCCCCAAAAAACATTAATGGCCTGACTTTTACTCAGAGCGATGCCGGTAACGACCCTATAAAATGAGAAGATGCCAATAATTATTTTATGGTGCCTAGCTGAACTGTCTTGGGAGTGGAAGAAGGCCATATTTGGAATCTGTAAAAATGGTATAACTGTTTTCAGAATCAAGGCAGACAATAATAATTATTACCTGGACCAGCATAACTATTTTACAGATGGTTTGAACGTTCTAATGAGGAATTCTTAAGCTAGCTGAAAACCCCACAAGAATGACATTCTGACGGTGAACCACTTCTAGAATGTATTCAAAGCATGATGGAGCTTGCTCGCTTCTTGACAAAAAATGTGATTCACAGAAGTGGTGCCACCTTATCAGCAACCCCTGGCAACAGCACTGGAAAGTGATGATGGTGGCTTTTCAGCAAATAAATCTTTACTGAAGATGAAGAGATTTGGATATGTTAGATTTGTTAAGTTCAAGGGCGAATTTGGCATTCTCACCGCATCGACCATCACAGTGATCACATCAAGGGAACCTCATCTACAATCTGAAGAGACAGTCATTAAGGAGCATAGATAAAGGTGCAAACTGTGAAAGAGGAGATGAAGCTCTACGAAAAATATGCTGGAGATGCTGCGCCTCTTACAGAAGAGAGAATCCTCATGGTGGCAATGAAAACAAATGGGCCAAGGTTTCCATTATTATCAGTGCTTGAAAGCAAATATTTATCAGTCCTTTCCTCATCAGTCGAGAGCGTGCTTATTTTTTAGTGTAGGTGGGAATATAAACACCACAGGAACAGGCTCGCCAGATACTAGTGAAAGCCAATGTTTTGCATCACAATTTGAGAATTTTGAATTTGAGCATTGAATGATATCTCATCTTTATCTTAAAGGAGAGTATATTATTATTATGTCATGTTTGAATAATAGCATTTTTTTATTTTGTCTTTTCAGCTGTTAATTGAGGTCTCTTCTTTCATTATTTTTATTCTTTATATTGTAGCTAGTTAAAGCATTATCTTTTTGTAAATTGTAATCATGTTAAAAACATAAAATCTGGGTAAAAGCAAACTTCTCTTTGTTTACATGTACTTCCTACTCTGGCATGAAATGAATATTTTAAACTAACTACACCACATGCTATTAAATATTAGTATATTTATCATTATTTCATTAAGATACTATTTTAATTTATAAAATAAATATACTGGACACAAGTGGCACAAATATGAAATAAATGACTAAGCATTGGTTGTACAGGAATGCAATCCTGAGTTACCTAGCAGTACACAAATCTTCTCTATCTATTACTGTGTATATATTATGACACTAAAGTATCGGCACGCGGTATCGGCACCCAAAATAGAGTATCGATATCGGTATTGGTATCGGTACCTAATTTCTGCCTGTTATATCCCTAATATATATATATATCTATATATATATATAGATATATATGCGTGTTATATATATATATATATATATATATGCAGGGTGGTATTATGGTTATATTATATGCGCATATATATATATATATATATATATATATATATATGTACAGTATATGTATATAAGTAAGTGAGCAGCAGCATATATAAGGTTAGTTATATATATATATATAAGGTAATATATAGAAATAGCAGTATAAGTATATATATATATATATATATATATATATATGTTATTAAGTTATATATATATATATATATATATATATATTATATATATATATGATCTAGAGGTCGTCGAAGCAAGTTGGATTGAGATCAGAAGGAAGAGAATAAATTAGAAGAGAAGGGAGAAGAAAGTGTAAGGACAGAAGAACTTAATAAGAGCTCTACTTCCATCTGCCCCTATCACATTTGCAGGAGTCTTTAACCATAGTTTAACTATCATTTGGACTAGATCAGAATGCCAGTTAAAGGAGTTTGAAAATTTTCAAAAATAATTTACGATTTTTAAAATTCACTTTTAGGTTATATATATAATAAGTAAATATTATAATTAATAAATAAATAATAATTGGATGTGGAGTGGCATTACTTTCGATTTCTTTTTTTTTAAAGAATATACTTTAGTTATTTGATCTTTACGGATGAAGAAGAATTCCTGCTTGTCCTCATGTGTCGCATATTTTATTTTCGACGCTCTTTAATTCTTTGCCCAAGGAAGAAGGCTCTCATTAATGCAGTTACCAGAAGCAGGAGACTTCTCAACATTTTTCTTAATAATAATATATTAATAATAATAATATATAAAAATATATGAAGTGAAGTGAAGTGAAGTGATGATCAATACTATAATATAGTGAATTTTGTGTGAAATATAATAATAATAATAATAATTTTAATAATAATAAAAATACACACACA
>JABUQX010042580.1:20000-50000 GCA_015478945.1 Trachelipus rathkii | reverse complement strand
TATATATATATATATATATATATATATATATAAGGTTATATATATATATATATATATATATATATATATATATATATAGATATATAGTATATATATCTTAAGAAAACCATGGTCCTCAAAATAATTTAGTATTGGAATGGTTGGTAATGATTTTTTATTTTAGGTAAAGAAATACTAAAAATTTGATTTGCTATAAAAGAACTTTTTTTTTTTATTTTTGAGCTTCAAATTGATTTATTTTTCAAATTCATTTTATTTAATTCTTTTTAGTTTATTTCGATTTAAATATTTATTATTTGTGTCCACAATAGTATTGTATATATATATATATATATATGCGTTATTGGTTATATTATGCTATATATATATATATATATATAGCAGCAAGAAAGAGATAAAGAAAGAAAGATATATATATATATATATATATATATATATATATATATATATATATATATATATATATATATATATATATATATATAGATGGAAAGATTTTTATAATGCTCACAATATGTATCTAGAGAGCGGCATGTCCTACAGTAAAACAAATTATATATTTGGAATCAGCCGAAAATTTTAAGATTTTTTTTTTGGTTTATTCATCGAATATATTTAAAATTATTTCATTTAAATTTGATCGAGCCGACTGGGGACAGTTAAAGTAATACCAAAGTGTTTTGAAGTAAATTTTTTTTTTTTTTTAACTAAAGGAATACCCTAGGTAAACCGCAAAGATGTGGCAGAAGTCGGGGTTCCTGCCTCCTGCAGGACGACGGGGACTAATCCCTCCGGGATGGTCTCCGAGTCTCCGCTTAGCCTGTGCCGGCCTTCCACCATCTCCGGGCCTCGAGCCCCTTAAATTTTTTTTTTTATTCGTCGAAAATTTAAAAAAAAAAAAAAAATTATTTTAATTAAATTTAGGTGGTTCTGTTTTGGGGACAGAGGGGGATACCATACTCCCGGAGGGGGATGGTCGGAGGAACCCCTGCGACACCTAAAAAAAAAAAAAAGACAAATTAAAAAAAAATTTTACTTCTCCAAAAACACTTTGGTATTACTTTAACTGTCCCCCTGTCGGCTCGAGCCCCGTAAATGGGGGAAATAATTTTTTAAAATATATTCGATGAATAATTCAATCAACATTTTATTGCATATGAATCATTAAATCATTAAATCAATTCTATTGCTTCGTGACATTTGATTTGCCTCTCATTAAATCATTAACCAATATTTTAATGCAAGAAACAAAAAAAAAAATATATATATATATATATATATATATATATATATATATATATATATATATATATATATATATATATATATATATATATATATATATATAAGAGCATATTATATATATATATATATATATATATATATATATATATCAGAGGTGGGGCACCCTGCTCATTTAGTAGTCCGCCAGCGCACTCCACTCAAAAAGGAGAAAAACGTGCTTGTCCGCTAGCGCCTCCGCACCTTATTCAGACCATCAAATTCCATCGTGCAGCCCTGCACTCTACGCACGTCTTCGGCTAATAATGTGCGACCACAAAAGGTTTTAATATTAAATACTAAATAGTATATATCATAACAAAAATTTATTTATAATATTATAAGTATGAAAATTGAATGAATATTTACAAATCTCAAGATTTTCCTTTCCTTCCTTCTTATGTTTTCAAAGGACAAGAGATCCATTACCTTCAAAAGATTAGCTGCTCAAAATTAAAAACTGTTAAGGCTGCCATCTTTGCCCTCAAAATATTCCCACCAATACTAAATATTCGCCTCTACAGCAGCAAAACTAGGAGAGGTATTATATTTTATGAAAAAGTTCAACAAATTCTGCCGATGCTGAAAGGGAAAAGATGTCCTGGTGAGAGGAGTGCTGGTGTTGTTCACCTCCAGCAGTCCATTGCTAATTTAAGGTCCTCACTCAAATCATTCTGCCTCCCTTCGAAATATTTTGACCACCCTGTCCACCCAAAAGAAGGTCTATTTCGTCCAAGACTTTAGTAGATCCATGAAAGCCTCGACGCCTTCAGAGTCGTATGCACGTTACGTATCGTAGCTATATATATATATATGGTAAGAGTAGAGAGTAGAGAAAGAGAGTATATATATATATATATATATATATATATTATATATATATATATATATATATATACATATATATATATATATTAATCAATTCTGTTTCCAAGCTTCAATACATATTTAGAATTCTAAATATATTAAATATATATATATATGTTATGTTGTAATGAGAGATTAAGGACAATACTCTTATAGTTATATGTATATATTATATATATATATATATATATATATATATATATATATATATATATATATATATATATATATATATATATATATATAATATTAATATATATATATTAAGCACATATAATTAATATTATATATATATATATATATATATATATATATATATATATATATATATATAGTGTATATTAAGGTTAAAGTGTTGCTATATATATTATATATATATATATATATATATATATATTATTATTACATATATACATATATATGGGCGTAGGCAGGACTTCATTTAGGGGGGCAAAGGTTGAGTTATATATATATATTATTATTAAATAAATAGTTTAAAATATAGAAGTATAGCAGTATATGGTATATATATATATGTTATATATGTAGCTTTGGCGGCCGCCAAACGCTATCGACTTACTGAGAGTTCTTAGCGAGAAGCTAATTATAAAAGGACAAAGCTAGTTGACTTCAGCCAATATGAAAAAGAACATATAAATTTATATAGAATACGCTTATAATATCACTTGTAATTAAATCTTATTATGATGTATCTTTTTCTTAGTTTTTCTATTAATAAACCCTTAAAAACGTCGTTCAAACATATAAGGTTCATTTTTTTATTTCGCCAAAGCCAGGTGCCCCCCCTGTACCCCCCTGCCTACGCCCATGTATATGGGTATGAGCCTGCGCAGCATGTTACAGCAGAGCAGCAGCAGCAGCAGCAGCAGCATGCATATATATATATGTTAAGAGTTATGTTATATATATATATATATATATTACGGTATATATTATTATTATTATATATATATATATATACATATATATATATATATATATATATTATTATTATATATATACATATATTATATATGGTTATGAAGATTGGTTACATATTATTATTATATATGCTATTTGGGTATATTATATATATATATATATGTATAATAGGTTATTATATTTATGTTATATTATTATTATATATATATATATATATATTACATACATTATAAAATTTGCGTATTGTTATATATATATTATTATTATACATATTATATATATATATATATATATATGTATATATATAGCATATATATATTATATATATATTATTATTATATATATATATATTGGGTTGGTTATATATATATATATATATATATATATATATATATATATATATATATATATATAGTTAAATATATATATATATAAATATATATATAAATATATATATATATATTTATATATATATTGTATATATTATTATTATATATATATATATATATATATATATTATTAGTTATTATGGCATATAAGGCATATATATGCTAGTTATATATATAGTTAGTTATATATATATACTACATATATATATAATATATATATAGTAGAAAGTATATATATAATATACATATATATATATATATATATATGTATATATATACATATATACATATATATATATATTTGCCTTTACATTGTGAAGGCCATACATATTGCCTAGTTAATATAGTAATAATATAATTAATTAAAGTTATAGATGAGGTAATAGCCGTTCAGTCTATAAAGTCAATTTAAATGTTATTTTATTATATATGGTACCATAAGGAGGTTGTGATTGGTTTTGAAGTTTATTATTAAAAACAATAAGTCTTAGACTAAAGTACAATTAGTTATAAACTTAAAATAAAAATTATATTTCATTATTATAAATCCAATAAGAATTTTCATACATACTATACTTTCATTTCAGGGCAGTGCGGATTTGTATGTGGGAAACTTTTTTGATCCGCACGCGCAAGTCCGCTAATTTCCTGACGTCTCTGGTAGTCCGCCCGGAGCGGACTAGCGGACTAGCGGACAAAAGAGCGGAAGTCTATATATATAGATATATATACAGATATATATATATATAAGAGCAGCAGCAAATATATAGTATATAGTATATATATATATATATATATATAGCATATATATATATATATATATATATATATATATATATATATATATACATATATATATATATATATATATATATATATATATATATATATATATATATATATATATATATATATATATATATATATATATATATATATATATATTAAAAGAATAAATAAAATTAAATTAAAAGCAAACAATTTTTTTTGAAAGAAAATAGGATATATAAAGCAATATATTCGAACAATATAAATGTTCCAAGTTGAAAATAATAATAATAATAATAATAATAATATATTTTAAGCAGTAACAATAATGATGCCTCTTCCTTTCTAATAGTAATATTAATTGTATTAAAAGTACAATACCACATAATGATACTAATAATAATATACATAATAATAATAATAATAATAATAATAATAATAATAATAATAATAATAATAATAATAATAATAATAATAATAATAATAATAATAAAGATCTATAAACTAATTTCAATTCACACTTACCCTTAACTAACAAAATCGCACTGATTAAAACTTTACTGCATAGAGCGTACTGTATTTGCTCTAACTGGAAACTTTTTGACGTAGAACTCTCGATAATTAAACAGAATATCGCTACTAATAACATTCCTCAATATCTTTTAGAAAAAATCATAAAAGCTTTTATAAATAAGAAAATTCTCGATGAAAAGCAGAATATAATGGGAATAGTTTGACTTCCTTATTCAGATCGCATACTTAGATGGCTTTAATTATGAGAATATCAGGTTAAGGAAAATAATTAAATATCACATCAAGTCCAAATGTAATGGTAAAGGAAAAAAACTTAGATCTTACTATAAGCCATTGAAACTTCCTTCTACGTTTTCTAAAAGAGCTAATTCGACTAAGGAGAATGTGAGTCATGTAGTATACCAATTTCAGTGTAAAAAAGATAGCTGTAATGCCTCTTATATCGAGTATACTACTAATTTTCTCAAACTTCGTGTCTCACAACATAGATACAGGCCTTTGAATATTTGAAAAACGAACGAGGAACCCTTAGACCTAATCTTGACATTTCCAATTTTGACATATTATACCAGGCTCTTATTAATGTAGCACAAACTAGTTAGCAATATCAAGAATATTGAAATTGAAAATATTTCAACATCTTTTGAGTTTGACTGGATAGAATCTCTCTATTGATATAATTATTATTTTAGGATTTTATATTTAACGTTAGTTATTAATATTTTAATTTGTTTCTTCACATTTATATATAAGTAACATTTATTTTGTTTTATTAATTAGTCTAGAACTCGTCTCTGATGGTGAATGAAGTGTCAAGGTGAAATATTAGATTAAAAGTTCAAAAAACTGTTGTTCTCTTCTGTTCTTTTCTAGAATAGTCCTCAAGAAAATCAATCATGAAGCGATTGATACCTTTAGGAAATTGGAAAAGGCGTGCAAAGCTTATACTAAATTAGAAGATGATATAAAATTTCTAAATAAGTAATAATAATAATAATAATAATAATAATAATAATAATAATAATAATAATAATAATAATAATAATAATAATAATAATAATAATAATAATATATGATAAATTTGAGGAGGCTAGAGTGTCTAATTCTCTTTTTTATTTATTTTCAGTGATGACACAGCTAAAGACTCCACTTTTGATATTTGAGGGTAAAGGATATATGTATATATATATATATATATATATATATATATATATATATATATATATATATATGTGTATATATATATATATTATACATTTAATATATATATATATATATATATATATATATATATATATATTTATATAAACAATATATATATCATATATATATATATTATATATATATATTATATATTATATATATATATATAATTTAATTTAGTTTTTCGGTGGTGGCATAGTTCGGTACCTCAGTTAGCTTGTTAGTTTGATACCACACCTGCTATAAGGTTGAGACCTCCATATTTAGACCTTCTCAACATACAAATCCCCAGTTTGACATGTCCAATTACCAAAACCAATTTTTGGACCTTGGTCACAGCACCGTCACCGCACCCGCACCGTCACCCGTTCACCGTCACCGGTCAACCCGTCACCTCACCGTCACGATTCATATATATATAGATATATATAATATATTATATATATATATTATATAATATATATTATATAATATATATTATTATATAAATATATATATATATACGTATATATATATAATATATATATATATATATAGTATATATAATATAGATATATATTAGATAAGAATAAATATATATAATATATATTATATTATAGTATATATTAATTAGTTATATATGTATATTATATTATAGTATATTATATATTATAGTATAATATATATATATATATATATATATATATATTATGAGGTATATAAGATAAGATAAGATATATATATATATATATATATACTGATATAGTATATATATATATTATATATATATATATATATTATATGAATATATATATATATATATATATATATATATATATATATATATATATATATATATATATATAAAAGTTTTTCCTTGTTTTGAAATGCTAGAAAAGAAAGATAAATTTTCAAAAACACATATTTCATTTATCTTCCTTCCTATGAAAATCTCTGTTCCCGAGCGCTGATAATCATCATTTCATGGTTCCCTCCATCTTTTACGAGTACTATTCTTTAGAACAGTGTTTTTTAAACAGTGGACTGCGACCACCATGTTGTTCGAAATCCATAAAGCATCTCTATACTGATGACCAGAAATATATTCAAAAGAAAGTATTTATTTTAAATTTTATCCTAGCTTTTCAAAATAACATAAAAATAATGAGATGTGTGTGCCTGTTTTTCTTTAACTAATTTCTCGAGTCGTGGTTCTATATTTAAGAGGCAAAAAATCTAATCTTCCTCCAATTGTATTCTATTTCTCCTACTTTTTATTTCCACCATTAAAGAGAACGTTAGTTCACACATATTTGATGTACGTAAACTGAATTCATAAAGTCAATAAATAGTTAAAATTATTTATCTGGCCTATAGTAGTTTGCTGCATGTGAAGATTTTCGCCTTTTTTTCGAAGAAGTTAAATGGATCACCTTTTTCTTTCGGATATTGAATTCAGAGGTGACGCGAAAGGTTTGAAGGGTTCATACTCTCAGGTGACAATCATCGCCGCATATTGAACACTGTGGTTTATCAATTAGAACAGCAAAACCATTTTTAAGTAACTGTTATCAAAAAGTCTATTTTTCTTTGGTTTTGGGTCGCTCTAACACCTGAACCGGAAGTTGAAGGTTACGCAGGTCTTTTGAGAAGCTTTTCTATTTAAAGAGATTCCAGGAGATGAAAGTAGAAACGTATTTATTCACTTGGAAAGCGAAAAAACAAACCAACACTACACACTCTCGTGCTCATACTGGCTGGTCCTTCAAGTACCGCGAACGCTTTAAACATATTTTACTAACTTTTAAAATAATTATTTACTGTTTAAATAGGTTTGCAATTCGGCAATCGCCGACGTAATGGTAAAAATACTGTAATTCTGATACTATAATACTATAATACTAACATTATAATATTAATACTAATAATAATATATCATAATACTAATACTAATTCAAAATTATCCTTTATTACATACAAAAAAATATCGCAAAATTATTTCCACTGGTTTTTGCATTGAAAAGTTGGCATAGATTTTCTAGATTCTAGATATTCAAAATATATTCATGTCGGTTTTCTTAGCCAGTTCGGTCTTCTTAGGCTCTAGTGACTAAGATAATGGCTGGCACGTTCGATACCTCGGGTGTGACAAGAAATAGGAGGAAGTTCAAGGGATTTTTTATAGTTTTTAGTAGATAATCATTTGAAAAATCTTGTAGTAGTGATTGGGAAATTTATTGTTTCCTTGTTACAGTTGATCATGTCAATATTGAAAATAGCATGGAAATTAATATTATAGGGTATAACAAAGCTTCTTATTGCTTCTCTTGTTCTTGCTTTGTTACAAGATGAAGAGTCGTCTTTCCAACCTCTACTTTAGGATTCGTGATCATTGAAGCAAAATTTTTTCTGGGTGGGCAAAGCATACATTGTTTCTGAGAACATTTTCGTGATGACTGCTCGATGTTCCTCTCTCTGATTTCTGTTGAGAGAAATTAAGCAATAAAATTTCATAGTACCTTCTGTACCTTTTGGGTGTGATTTAATCCAAAGTCAACCTGGTTCATATACTTCTAATATGATATAAGCTAAATCCTGCAGATTTGTTCCTGGATTTGGCGTTAAGACATACAGTATAAACGTAGGATTCAAGTAGCTATGTGAGCCATCTTGTATAATGTAAAGCCCCTAAAGGTTTCAAGGTCAACTTCTATGAAATGTTGCCAGACTTTATTCCAATGCTCATTTCATATATATATTTTTGGTTATTAATTAGGTCTCTAATTATTTCTTCAGGAACTTCTGTTTCACATTGAAAAAAGACACAAATTCAACTATTTAATTGTGTTAAATCCTGTTTTATTTTATTTCCTATCAAATCTTTGAAGCTTTTTGAGCCCTTTGTTTTACCATCAATAATTTCAAATACATGTCTAACGGGCAGTACATTAGCATGTAGAAGGCATATTAGGCACTGAAGAGGCCTCTCAATATGATTTCCATATAATTTTATTACACCACCTATTCGGCCAGTGTTTACGACTGTACCGTCACAGAGCATTGCGTTAAGTGAATTAAAACTACCTGAATCAATTAGAAATATAACCAATTCATCTGCTATGCATCGAGCTTATCCGTTGTCAGGAGTTACGTAATCTAAGTAGACATCACCTGGTTCTTTAATAAGACCATAATGCTCTTCATATTCCATACTTGCAAGTGTTTTGGTTTGATCTTTTCTTCCATCAAAACCTATGCACTTATTTGTCTGGTTCTAAAACTTGTATAAAGTTTTCTTCCTCAACCCAACTTTTTGTTTCTCTTTCTACTTTCTTTCCTATCTAGCATACTGCCTGCATTTAACATTCCCTTTTCTTGCAAAGCAGCAGTTGCTCTGCAAATTATGCGATATCACCCTGCTGTCATAGACAATTCATGATTTGAAAATCTGTTTTTGCTGTTTTCCCATAATTCTTAATCTGGAATAAAAGATGAATCACTCTTTTCGTGGCTTTCAATATTTTTGTCAACGTTGATTGAAGAATCGGTTTCACTAAATGTAGAAAAGCTTTCAGCAAGACTACTAGATTTCATTTTTTCTACATTCTAGTATTTCATATCTATGTAGAGTTATTTTTCTTGCCGAGAAAAGAAAGGGTCTCTACTTATGTAGTGACCCTTTCTATTGAACCAAGCTGGTTAATTTTTACGTTTTGGTCTCACAAATGATTCCAACTCGATCACTGGAACTCTAATTGCATATCTATAGTCAGCTCTGCTTATTTTCTTATCATATATAAGTTTCGACCCTCTAATATATATATATATATATATATATATATATATATATATATATATATATATATATATATATATATATATATATATATATAGTATATATATATATATATATATATATATATATATATATATATAACACTCGGAGAACCTTCAATAGTTTTCCTCGTTTCAAAGGGTGTAAAAGTGGAACCCAAAATAAGAGTGGAAGCAGTTTCTCAGTGTGGGAAAGTCTGAAGTAACACTATGAAGAGTGCATTCACTTTCGGAAGTAGTTCTTGAGAAATTCAGAATCCTCAATCAGCTGGCCTATTTTCCCCAACATTTATGTCCAGTTTCTTCCAATTAGTTGATGTGATAATCTTGATACCACCTCTTCTCTCTTACTGTATAAGCCGAAGATATCTAAAAATACCCAACCCCAGAAGGTACGTCTAACCAATTTGTAAAAACTCAAAATATAACCAACCTACAGTAAAATACTTAGTCTGTAGGACATATATTTCAAAAATAATTCAAGCACATCCATAATACTGCACAGAACAAACAACACGTGGTCTGGCCCATATATAGCCCTTATCAATGAACGCCACTCTCAACAATAGACATCACAGTGCAAACAATAAGAAAAAAATGTAAATAAGCATCAACTGATTGTAACAAAATATGAAGAAATTCTGACCCCATTCTGCGGATATCACTCCATATACGCAAACCAACTATCAATAAACAACACGCTACTTATTATGTATCACGCAAGCACAAACGAAACTAAATCCTTATGAGACAATCATCAATACCAAATCTTTCAAAAAACTCACAAATATCTCCTACCACAAAAGAAAGCCTCTACATCTCGACGCTACCTCTGTTACAGCGCCAACAACTACAAATCAAAATTATCTTCCCTAAACACAACCACCAGTCTAGTCCTAAGCGACGACTAAAACTACCACCATACATCCTTGTTTAATGATTGCCCAACAAACCTCAGAGGAATATATATCCTCAGTGAACAATAAAATCACAAAGTTTTGAAATATTCAGATACCGTAAGTAAGTTTTAGTTTATTTCTTACTACTGTAATACATTATAAAAACGAAAGGTACACACTGCTGTGGTATTCACCTTTCCAGAAAGAAACGGAAAGGAGTAACTTTTTTGGCAGATTAATAACCATATTTTAAACAGAAAGTATTTTTTTCCTTTCTACTTTAATATGCAGTAGTTTTAAAAGTTACTGTGAAATTAGTACCAGGCCATTACAAACCTAAAAAGAGTATTGTCCCATCTAAAATACTCCCTGTAGAAATAGTTTTCTAAGTGGTCATATAGGAAATGCTATAATTTTATGATTATAATTATACTTCGTCGTTAGGATGGCCTAGGCATAGCCTGACGAACAATAAGTCACCGTCGAACATTTAGTGCTTTTTTTCATGAGCGTATATTTTAGGTCCCCAAAGACCCGTTATAGGATCGTAAACCAAGGCTTAGAATCTTCAGAGCCGGAGTCAGAGCCGGATTTGTAGAAAAAAGTTTTGACGTTTGGTGCTTTAAGTTCGGGACTTTCGAGGCGAGGAAGACCATTTTTGAAGGTTTTCAAGGTCGGAAAGATAATTTTCGGAGGTTTTGAATCTCAATTCCGGGTCTGTAACCTTCCCAAATGGAAGCTCGGGTTTACTCAAAGGTTTTCTGAAAATTTCATATGGCCTACTATTTCAAATAGTTACATTCGGTTCTCATGACTAATTACCACCCATATTGACGTTGTAGCTCTGTGTGAGGTGTTTTTAAATCCCCAAAATTTGGACTTAAAGATAAAGAAAGGAAAAATTCTATATGAGAAGTGCCGCGAATGATTGAACTACGAAAAATCAAGGAGGAAGACGAAGGAATCTAGAAGGAATCAGATGCCACAGGTCCCCAAAATTGGTCGCTACTCTTAAAAATGAAATTTGAGATGGAAATCGGAAAATAAATAATACATACATATGTGCCCATACTAGTCAGACCATGCCAAATATATGGATACACAATCTTGGCCATTATAAAAGCCGTTTGGCTTAATAATTATGAAGACTCTTAATGTTATTATTTCTTTTATGTTTCTTATCCTCTCTCTTTTTCTTTTTTTTCTTTTTTTTTACCTCTCCCTCATTCTCTCTCGCAACTCTCTCTTTCTCTATCTTTTATGACAACATGCCTAACTTGACCTAACGTAACAACCTTTACTATCATTGCCAACCTAGCATATCTAACATAACTTTACCTATCGGAAAACTTCAAAAGTTGTCTTCATATAATATGTGTTCACATGACTGATACCGTTGTATAATTATTTGACGTCATTTTTATGAAGTCATATTTTAATTCCATTTTTCTTCAGGCATTAACAGTTTAATTTTTTTAAGCTGTAACACTTATATTAGAGTTTATTTTCATATATTTAATACTTATTTATATATATATTTCGTTTTCTCTTTGTAAGAGTTAACAGTATCTAATATTTAAATATATTTTCATGTGAATTTCATAATTTTCAAACACCGCTTTCTTTTCAACCTCCAACTTTTTTATTTATAATTTTATATTCTTTCAAGAAACTTATTTTTAAATTGACATTTTTATTAAAAATTAAATTTTATGATTAAATTTTTATTTAAATTCATAATTTATTGTATCAAAAACATGAAAATACGATAACAGAACATATTACGATAATACGATAACAGAACTATATTACGATAATACGATAAAATATACATACACCCCTACCCCCCCTCCATCCTTAGCATGAACATGTTCTCAGTTCTTAATCTATGATTTTTCATATATGCATTTTCATTTATATTAAATTTGTTATTCAAAATTTTAATTTATTTTCCTATAGCAGTAAATCAGTTACTCATCCCTCAGCTCTCAACGATCATCGATCTAATGATTAATTATTTCAAGTTATATATATATATATATATATATACTATATAACTATACTCTATTTTATATTATATATATATATATATTTATATATATATATATATTATAGGATTATATTATTTAAAACACATATGTATGTGATCAATCTTTAAATACCTATATTATATTATATATAATATGTATATATATATATATATATTATATATATATATATATAATATAGTTATTATATATATACATATACATTAGTTATTAATATATTATCATCTCTATCGATCATCGATCTAATGATTAATTATTTCAAGTTATATATATGTACATTCAATTTGAATTTTATGTTAACATAAACTTAACATAAAAATAAGTTCTTTGTAAAAGGAAGCTACTTTTTTTATATTATTGCATAATTTTATAATTTTTATTAATATCAGAGATTGTACGACAATATGGTACAAAAGAGAGAAAAAGACAACTTTATATGCTTGACTCCACCAACCTGCCAGATGTAAGGTGGAAAGCCTTTTTGAGGACAGATTTTAAATAATTATTGGAAATATTGCCAATGTAAAAAAAAAACTAAAGAAATATTATTATTATTTTTTTGCATCACTTATAAGAAACTATTTAATTACTCGTTAATATTTTTTGATTTGAATTGAAAATAAAAGCTGCATTTTTCTTATCTATCACATGCTGTTGGGTAATATGTTGAAAAATAGCATTGCTACAATTACCTCTTCTAACATTTGTTTTGATTCGTTCTAAACGAATCTGAATGGTTTTAAGGGTCTTACCAATGTAAGGTTCTGCACATTAATACACGGAACGTTGTAGACACCAACCGATTTTTTCATGCTACTTACATTATTATGTATTAGATTACATGAGCGGGATAGTGACAGAGTTATAAGGCAAATGACTATGGTTCTATCCCTCGTCCGGATCCTAGGTAGCAATTGCCTAGGGCATTTCTCCTCCTAGAACAAGGCAATACCCGTGAGGTACAAACATTTTTTTAAAAGTTATTATGTATTAGAGTACTTGAGAAATGTCTGGAAATGTAAAAATAAATTTGATATTGTGTAGTTTGATAAAATAAAAAGTAAATTTGCCATAGAGTCAGCATAATGACAATGATGACATTGGAGTTTTTAATGTAAATGGTCGGATTATAATTGGCATAGAAATGACTTTTCCTTTATGATATTGCTTTGATATGAATTGATAAGAATAACCTAAAGATGTGAATTGGTGGAAATCAAATGTGACTTCATCCTCTAAAAAAAATGGGGTCTGTGAATCTTACGGAGCAGCAAAATGTGCTTTATATGATCTTTTTTTCATATATGAAAGGTGATTTGAGAAAGAGGATAAAAGCTCATTTCTTAAGATTGTTTTTTATATAATTTGAGGAACAAATTTTTGTTATGATGTAAAATATGTAGATCATAAAAAAGGAATACTTATTATTTTAAGTTTCCTAGGTAAATTTAATAGATGTGTAGTAGAGGAAGATGCCAAATCTGTAGGGATAGGAGTGTTGGGAGTTATCTCTTCTTATTCCTCCACTGACAGGTCTAGTTGGTGTTGTAAAGGGCTTGTAGTTATCTCTCCTACTTGTTCCTCCACTGAACAGGTAGTAGTTGATGGTATAGTTCTTTGTTAACTCATTGTATTAGATTTCGTTTATACGCTGAGGTGCCTAGGTATCTGCTGGTACCCGAAATTACACCTTTCACTCCTGAAGCCGCCTTATTCACAAATAAGAGGATATATGGTTATGCTTTGATTGGTACTCTGAAGCTAATGAACCTTCAACGTATGTTGTTATAACCCTTTTAATAGTTATTTCTTTATAGTAAGATGTTAAAAACGGCTTTAGTTTTTGGATATTTTATTAAGTTTATATTCAGATTATATTCAAACGAGTCGCTGACCTAGAGTTATGCGCAATAACATTTTTACAATTTTTTATTATAAGTAAATCTCTCGCTTACCGCAAATAAATTCTAAGACCTTTTTTGTATTCAGCGAGAGAGAGAGAGAGAGAGAAGAGAGAGAGAGAGAGGAGAGAGAGAGAGAGAGAGAGAGAGAGAGAGAGGAGAGAGAGAGAGAGAGAGAAATAAGCGATAAAGTTAGAAATATTCTTCTGGATGCAATAAAACAACGCTAAGTATAATATAAACAATAATTTTGTAAAGAAAATATTATAAACAATCATATAACAATGAAATAATTTTATATTAACATATATCAAAAGTAAATATTATAAATAATACAAATTTATGATTAAAAAAAATCCTTAGATACAAGTTGAGCTGATATTTTGTTTTTTATGATTTCCCATTTTCTATAATGTTTTACGCTCAACTAAAATATTTGAGCAATTTAAAAATATTTTTATAATACTTTTAAAACCCATTATTTTATATCTTATAAAATATTTTAATCAGCTATTTGACAATCCTACAGATGTAACCAATTCATTCATTTGAGTTAAGAACTATTGAATGGGAAAATTTATAGGAACTATTTCAAGGACTTCGTCGATATAACGGAAGTAGGAGTGAATAAGATAAAATAAAATTGTGGTTGTCAGCAATTTAGTCGCGTAAAATTCTATGTAAAGATTAGCAATATAACAGGGCTCAAGCTATTGCCCATATCCGTTCCGAAAATCTAACGATAAAAATTATTACTAAAAGATAAAATATTTTGCCTCACATATTTCTATTAGGTTAGTAAAATTATTTATTGATATAGTCAATATTGTATTTGTTAATTGTTGAGAGAGAAAGTGTAGAATTATAGCATAGGCTAATTGGTAGACAAACTGGTAACGTCATTGAGGAAAATAGCATTATCATTTTTTTATTTTTTTTTGTAATTTTGATATCAGACGTAGAAATAGTCCTTTAAAGAGGGGAAAGTAGATAGGTCAGCCACCTCCCTAGTTTTGAAAGATTGTCATTATTGTAAGCTATTATTATCTATTATTAGCAAGGTATTTTTAAGCCATATAAATAAGGTAAAAAAAAAGGTTCTGAATGACAACTTGTTTAAATATAGGAAAGAAGTTTTTTTACTATGATTTTTAAAATTCATATTAAAATTTGCTTCAGTGGATCACTGGTTAAGTTTTTAATTGTATTTTCGTCGTTGAGCATGGATTCGGTTTTAATTATATAGTCTGAGTAATTCATAATTGCTTTTCCTGCACCCTTATCTGCATGACGTATTATAAGGTTTTTACTAATTTTTATGCTTTTAATAACATTATATAGACAATTTTTCAAATTGTTTTTATATTTCCAGATACTATACCACGCACTCTAATACATATAATACAAATAACATGAAGAAATAGGGTGGTGTCTCTAACGTTCCGTGTAATACATAAGCAGAATATTGCATTGGAGAAGCTCTTAAAACCATTCGCGATAGTTTAGAGCAACACGAACACTGTAACAAAGCCATTTCAACATACATTCAACAACGTGTGATGGATTAGCAAAATACAGCTTTTATTTTCAATCGAAACTGAAAAAATATATATTAATCTCTTAAATAAATAGTTTCTTATGTGATGCCAAAATATTTAACATTTGTTCCGGTTGTTTTCAATAAACGATATCACCAGTAATATATTAAAGTCTGTTCTCAAAAATGTTTTACACCTTGCGTCTGACAGATTGGTAGGGTCTGGGTTTTTTTAAATACGAATAATAACGATATACATTATTATTGTTCCTTTGCATTTTTAATGTTGGGCATGATTGGGCACAATTTTTAATTGAGGGATTACAGACTCTTCTTCTTTTTATCTTCTTTTTTTTCTTTTTCATGATCTTCTTCATTTATTCTTCTTTATGATCTTTTACATTTATTCTTCTTTATGATCTTCTTCATTTATTCTTTTTTATGATCATCTTCATTTCTACCTCTTCATGATCTAGTTCATTTATTCTTCTTCAAGATCTTCTATTCATCTTCTTTTTCTTTATATATGTTCATTTATTCTTCTTCATCATCTTCTATTTCCTTCTTTTTTTTTATTTTTTCTTTTTCTTCTTCTATTTTCTTTTTGTCTGTCGTTGTGTGTTAATCCGTTTTTTGTTGTTGTTGTTGTTGTTGTTGTTGTTGTTGTTGTTGTTGTTGTTGTTGTTGTTGTTGTTGTTGTTGTTGTTGTTGTTGTTGTTGTTTTTGTTCTTCTTCTTCTTCTTCTTCTTCTTCTTCTTCTTCTTCTTCTTCTTCTTCTTCTTCTTCTTCTTCTTCTTCTTCTTCTTCTTCTTCTTCTTCTTCTTCTTCTTCTTCTTCTCTGCTTTCTTCATTTCTTCTTTCTCACTCTACGTAGCATTATTATTATTATTATTAGTTATTAGTATTATTATTATTATTATTTATTATTATCTATTATTATTTTATTATTATTATTCTTATTATTATTAGATTAGTTATATTATTAAATTATTAAATTATTAGTATTATTAACACAAGCAAGGGCAATAAGAGAGTATAATTGAGCATGCAGTATAGGAAGACAATTCCTTGGTTTTGTAATCATCTGCACACAGATGAATGGAAGATTGAACTGACCTCTCGCATTTAAAAGATTTCAAAAACTAGCTTTTTAATTGTAACAAATATTACTCATTAAATTACTGGTATGAACATTATATATATATATACTATATATTAATATATATATATATATATAAATATATATGTATATATTATATATATATATTATATAATAGTATATATATATATATATTAAGTATATATTAATCTATAATATATAATATATAATATATATATATAACCGATATATTTATATTATTTAATATATATATATTATATTATATATATATATATATATATATTATACTTAAATAGTAAAATATTAACTAATATTAATATAATATATAATAAATTTATGAATTAGTAATTGAGTATAAGTATTATTATATAGTTATATATATACTATGTAGCTATAAGTATATATTAGTATATACTACTTAATAGATATATATATATATGTTATGAACTAATTGGGGCAGAGAGTAAAACAGAATAGTTTTCCTCAAAATCCTGGACAGCACACAATTTCTTCAATAAATCTTGACCTCACTCTCAAATAATCTTCCACCCAACTATAATCTATCTTCCTCGCAAAAAAACTCAGCCTTATACCTTTCCTTAATAGGTGTAGAAAAAGATTTGTAATACCTAAACCTAAATTTATGTAATTAATTGAATTTTATCTCTTTTAAACAAGCCTCGCAGAGGAGTTGATGCTCTGGAGGCGCCTTCGAATTTCTTCTCACGTAGCCGGCGTGGTTTCTGTTGCTCACTGTATAAAAGCGGGGTGTTCTCTTCGCCTTTGTATGAGCATGGCGTACACCAATATCTAAGGTTCAGTTTCAGCCCAATCTGTTATCTCCATTGGAAAAGTGATAGCCTCATGAAATGCTATTTTCTACTCGTATAAGCCTAACTCAAAGATCTAACTTATCTTATTCCTAAAAATCTATATATGACTTAACATGCATGCCTTTCTAGTGAATAACTTTCTCCTTTGAGGATGGATTGTGCCACTAACCGTGTTTCAGCACATCTCCCCATCGCCTTTACTGCTCTTCATCTCTCTTTGTGAACCACCACGGACGTTGTAACAGCTGAATATAATATTTCATTATGCTTTCCACTGGTAAACATTGATAGACATATTTTTTCATTCATAATTTTTTTGTTTGCCTCAAAATCTATTCCTATGACTTGCACACTTATAACACGGCAATCATATCGGGGCATTGCCTTTGATAGGTCCATATTAAATATTTATACATGACTAAGGTAGGATTGATTAAATCGTAAACCGTAAAGCGTAGGAAGAGCTGATAGCATAATATACTCATATATAAATACACTGATGAAATTAACATGAAATTTTATGATATCATATGATCTATATATGTATCTAATATATTATATAATATATTAATATAATATATATATATATATTAATATAGTATATATTAAATTATATATATATAAGATATATATATATATATATATATTATTATATAATATATATTATATATATTCTATATAATATATAATAATTAAATTTATATATTATATTAATTAAATAATATATATTATCTAATTATAATTATATATAATATATAAGTATATATATAATATCTATATGTAATATAATAATTTATATAATAATTATATTATATAATAATATAATTTTATAATCTATATTTTACTTACAAATGTGAAATTAAAAATATTTTTTATATATTATAATATAAATAAATATATATAATTAATATAATATATATATATATTTATTATTATAATAATATATATAATATATAATATATATATATATATTACGTTATAATAAGTAAAATATATAATATATATATATATATATATATAAATCATATATATATTATATAGATATATATTATATATATTATATATATTATATATAATAGTAATAAATATATATAATAGTAATAATATATATATATTAGAAATTATAATATATAGTATTATATATATTATTATATAACTAAAAATTCTCATATATATATATACAGTATAATACCACGAATATATATATATAATTACTTATATATATATATAATAATGGCTAGCTTAGTATTCTATATATATATATAATGATTTGTGGAATATATATATATAGTATAATATGGTATATAAATCTAAGTATATGGCTATATATTAATAGTATAACTTTATATTTAATTATAAAGAATTATATATATAGAAAAAGCTGAACGAATTTGAGCTCAAAACGGGAAAATTGATAAGAAACTAGGGAATTTAATGATCATAATATTAAAAAGCATAAACATGACATAAATATATATACTATATAATTATATAGATTACTATATATAAATATATATTATATATATAATATATTATATATAATATATATATTATTATATATAATATTATATATTATATATTATATCGGGATAGTAAATATATATATCTATATATATAATATAATATTAATATATATATATATATTGGAAATAAATATATATAAATTATATTATTATATAATTTCACTATACTATATATTATATATATTATTTATTGAGTAGTTAATATATATATATAGTTCACTTTATTTAAATATATATATATAGTATGAATATTATATGTGCTTTATATATAGATTATATAAATATAATAAAATATTATAATTGTAATATATTATATCTATTATATTATATATACTAGTTAAGCTTATCTTTATATTAAATTATTATTTTATAGTATATTTAAAGTTTTGAATTTATCTGGCATATAAATTATGTAAATATATCATGTTATTATATATAATATATCCTATAAATATATATATATAATATTAATATGCAAACTTATCTGGAAAAAGTAGCACTTTTTATAAAAATGTTCATGTAAGAATCAGCCAACAATAAAAATTAAAATAAACTTGTCCAGAATGTCATTTTATAGTAAGAATTAAAATTTTCTATCACTCATCGATGCGAAACAAAATAATAAGGAGTAAGAGCAAAGGGGAAGATGATTATTTACCTCATCCTTATTTATGAGTCTATAAGATGTATAAACCCACACATACACAATATCAACGTATATTATTTATTAATATAATATATAATATATAGTATAAATATATATATACTAATAATATTAAATATATATATATATTATATTAATTATATATATATAATATTATTATATAAATATATATATATATATATATTATATATATAATTAGATATATATATTATATATTTATAATAGTCTATATATGTTTATTTTTAATCGATTCTTATGTATCTTATGTATTTATTAATGTATGTATATAATAATGTATGCTATCGATGTATGTATCTATCATGTTATATATAATAAATTATATATATATATATTATACTTATATATAATTATATATATATATTATAGATATATATATTAATATATTATATAATATGATATAGATATATATATATATATTAATAAAGTATATTTAATATACTATATATATATATATAATATATATATTATTATATTAATATATATAATAATTATATATATATATATATATATATAGTATATATATTATATATAATTATATATATAATTATAATATATAATATATTTATTATATAGTATATATATATATTTAATATAGAGTATATATATAATATATATTAATTAATATATATAAATATAATATATATATATATATTATAATATATATATATAATTATAATATATAATAATATATATTATATATATATATATAATTTACTATATATATAATTATGAATATTTATCATTATATATATTTATATATATATCTATAATATAGCTAACCCCGCCACTCCTATATACTTAATTATATTAGATAGTTATATTAATCATATATATATAAATATATATATTTATTTATATTATAATAATATTAATTATTATTATTTAATATATATGCTATATATATATATATATACTTAAATATATATATATATTTAATATTTATATTAGTATATTATATATATATACTATATATATATATATTAATTAATATATAATGATTTATATATATAATATAAATATATATATATTATATATATATATTATTACTATATACTATATATATTTATATATATTTATTATAAATTACATATATATAATAATACTATATATAATATATAGTATATATATATATATCTAATATAATATATATATATATATTATATATTAATATATATATATATATATTAATATATATATTTGAATATGATATATATATATATACTATAATATATAATTTATATATATATTATATATATAATTATAATTATACGTATATATATATATAATTATTATTATATTAGTTAATATAATAGTATAATATATATATATAGTAATATATTCATATATATTAAATAATATATATATATATTAAATTATAATATATTAATATAATATATATAATATATATATATATAATATATATAATAATACTATATATATATATATAAATTAGTAGATCACATGATATCCAGATATACCGCATGAGCTATGAGTAGTAATTACGATATAGATAGATAGATAGATAGATAGTCTAAATTGACTATTATAAGATAATAGATAGATAGATAGATAGATAGATAGCGATAGATAGATAGATAAGATATAGATAGATAGATAGATAGATAGATAGATAGATAGATAGATAGATAGATATAGATATGAATAAGATAGGATATGGAAATACAATTCTAGTAGGAATAATAAGAGAGGAGGGAGCATGCTATCGAATGTACAGAGTATTGAGCGACTCCTTTTACATTATGGATTGATCAGTTATTGCAGTCATCATCGATAATCAGGAAGAAATTAAGAAGGACCACACGAGATATGCGACAAATTATAGAGAGGAGTAAGCAGTGTTACACTAGACGATTAGACAGTGAGAGAGAAGGAGAGAGTAGAGAGAGAGAGAAGAGAGAGAGAGAGAAGAGAGAGAGAGAGAGAGAGAGAGAGAAGACGAGAGAAGAGAAGAGAGACAGACAGCAGGAGAGAGAAGACGAGAGAGAAGAGAGAGAGAGAGGAGTACGAGAGAAGAGAGCCAGAGAAGAGTAGATGAAGCCGCACCCCCGAGAGTAAGATTCAGATAGGGAGAGATGGTAAGAGATTTAGAAACAGATAGGCATAGAGATTTGGTAGGATAAGACATATTAAACTTTTTCAGCCTTAGTATTTTTATTTCTCCTTTAAGGAATATTAACAATAGATAATAATAATAATAATAATCAATATATCATAATAATAATAATAAATAAAATATAATCATAATATATTAATAAATAATAATAAATAATAAATAATAATCAAAATAATAATCATAATATATAATAAAATAATACATATAATATAATTATTTAAATAATAATAATAATAATATATAAATAATAATAATATATCATTAAAAGGAGAAAATGTTAATAAGAATAATAAATAATACTATAATAGATAATAATATTAATAATAATTAATATAAATAATAATAAATATAATAATAATAAAGATACATAATAATAATAACTAATAATAATAATAATAATAATAAGTATATAATAATAATAATAATAATAATTAAATAAATAATGAATAATAATAATAATAATAATATATGAATAATAATAATATATAATAGTAAACAAAGACTACTAACAAAAATGAATAATATAAAAATTAAATACAATAAATTAAATCAATAAATCTAATAATAATATAATAATACATAATAATATAATAATAATTAGATAATACTGATATAATAATAATAACATAATATTAATAATATACATAAAATAATAATAATAAATAATTAATAATAATAATAATAATAATAATAATTATTAAAAATTTTACTCTTAATGATATTCAATTTTAAATCACTACAGAATGATAATAATGCGAATAATAATAATAAAAAATATTTTAATAAATGACTAAATAACGTAATAAGAGTGATAAAAATAATAATAATAATAATAATAATAATAATAATAATAATAATAATAATAATAATAATAATAATTAATAAATAATAAAATAATATAAATTTTCTTATATGAAATCATATTAATTATCTTAAATGATATTTCATAGTTTTATTGTTATAAAAGAAAAGCTGGAATAAAATTATAGCAGTTTAGCGATCAAAATTAATACGACCGTACGTTAGAGCTACATTATTTTATTGTAGAAGACTGCCGCCCATATATTGAGTAGCCAGGCTCCACCACTTTTTTGTTTGATTTATTAAAAATTATGTCAAAAAGATTATGGGATTTCTCAAATTGGATGAAGTAAAACTTTTTTATCTTTTAAAATTTCTATTTTAATTTCAAATTAATTTCTTTTTATTTCATAATTTTTTATGTAGATATTTAAAAACAAATGCATCTATTGTGATATCTTCATAAAAATTTCCAGAGAAAACGAATTCATACAAGTACAAAGAGTACTTTGAATGTCGAAAGGAATAAAATTCATGCGTTAGCGAGAGCCTCATCAAAATTATTCTTTTAGTATCAGACCGCAACACGCACCAGCACCGAACACTGGAAGTATGTAATAGCACAAAATCTGTTCTTAATCTATTTAAGGTTAAATTGAATGATAAAGATATTAATTTAAGAGAGCACAAATAAATTAAATTATTACCATTATATAATTACTATAATAATATATATATATATACTATCAATATATGATTATATAAGTATTCAATACTATATATATTTAAATTAAATATAATATAATATACTATTATATTTATTATAGATATATTATATATATACTATTATTAATCTGATAGATTTCTAAATAATAATATAATATATATCTATAATATATTTTAATGTATATTTTATACATAATAAATAATATATATATATTATATCTAATATTATAATTAATTATATATAATATATTTATATATATATAATATAATATAATATAAGTAATAATAATATTATATGTAATATAATATACGTAATATAATATTTACATATCCAAATATATTTCTACTTTTGTGATAATATATATATTTATACTAGTATATATATTTACTTATATTTTTATAACTATATATATAATATATTAGGTTATATATATATCAGCTATATATAATACATTAATTCATATATTAATATATATATATATATTTTAATATAATTATACAATGACAGTTAATAGACATAAATAACGTCATAAATACCATGAGTGTGACATAAATACTATATCATTATATTTATATAGTAATATATATACATAAATACTTTATATATATATCATATTTTATATAATATACAATATATATAATATAAATAATTATATATGAAGGATATAGATGATTAGTTCTTTATTTATACAACTTACACATTTCAAATACTTGATATATATATATATCCTATAATAATACCCTCATCCTCGACTACTACTATACCCTCCCTCATCCCCCACCCAACAAAAATATATTAATATCATTATATATATAAAATATAATACTTTGCATTTGTAATTATATGATATATTATAAAATATTTACATATATATATATATATCAGCTATTCAGTCTCCACCATTAGAACTGCTATTTAGTCTATTATGTTCATATATTTTCATCCACAAAAAACTATGGAATTCTATACTATAATAATCTATATAGTTATATATATATAATATATATGTTAATATATCTATAATATTTTATGGTAGTATAAAAGTATTAACACCATAATAATATAATAAGTATATATAATATAAATAAAACAAGTAAAATAATAAAAATAAATAAAATAAAAGGATATAATATAATAGTTATACTATAAAATAATATATAATATAAGAAATAATATAAGTAAAAATATATATAATAATATTCAAAATATATAATCATAATATAATAAAATATATCAATATATAATATAATATATAAAAATATAAGTATATATATATTAAATATAATAAAATATATAGTAATAAATAAAATATAAACAAAATTTATAATAAATCATCTACATAAACCTTGAAACTATATTATAAGGTTGTAAATATATAAGTATCAAATAAATAAACTATAGTTATATAGTATATATAAATTATAATTTGTATATAATATTATTTATAAATAATATATACAACTATTAATATATATATATATATATATTAGTAATATATATATATATATCATGATTATATAATATATATATATATAGGTATTAGTATTGTTAGTCTTACATATAAAATATATATATAATATAATATATATTATTATAGATTACTAATATAATTTAAAAAGCAATATATACTATATATATATAATATGATATAATATTATTATGATTATATACACTTATATATAGATAGAAAGACTAGGTGTATATATATATAACGGATAAGTATATATATAAAATATAATATATATATATATTATAATATATAATATTATATATATAAATATATATATATTGGTATAAAAATAATTATTATATATGATATATATAATTATTTATAGAAATCACCTCATATATAATATATATATAATATATATATATGGATATATTATATATATAATTAGAGATATAATATAGTTATTATATTAAATAATATACTATTATATATAATTAGTATATATATATATATAGAGTAGTATACTATATTTATTTATATAGCTATATGATGTATTGGAAGAAGTACGCACTTGTGAGTATATACTATATAATAAATAAATGTATAATAATAATAAGTAGTAGTAATAAAAGTATAATCATATATATATAAAATAATTATATATATTTATATATTAGTAATATGTATATATATAATATATATATATATATATATATATATATTATAAATATATAAAATAATAATATATATCATAATAATATATATATATATATATATATATATAATAATATCATATATTTATATATTATATATATATTACTTATTATATAATAATAGTTTTATAAATTTTATAAAAGGTTCCTCATAACTATGTATATATACTATTTATTATATTATATATTAATAAGTATATAATTAATATATCTAATATATATATAATTAATATATATATATGATTTATTTATTAATCTTTATATATAGTATATATGGTATATATGATATAATATAATATATATATTTATATTATATATCATTATTATATTTTATGATATATATTATTATAAATGGTTTAATAAATAGACTTTTAAAATATTGTTTATACTACTTATATATATGTATATATATATATATATATGTAATATATATTATATAATATTATATATAGATATATTCATATCTCTCCTATATACGCTACTCTATCACCCGTTCAGTTTTAAATTCTATTGTTAAGGAACAGATGTCTAAGAATATTCGGTTAATCAAGAGGTCATATTGTGGACCATTTAGGTGAAAGTAATTGTCCTATTTCTCGAGAGAGAGAGAGAGAGAGAGAGAGAGAAGAGAGAGAGAGAGAGAGATGAGAGAGCGAGAGAGAGAGCGAGACGAGGAGAGAGAGAGAGAGAGAGAGATGAGAGTGAGAGAGAGCTTAATGACTATTCGTGGAGGCTTTTATGCCTATTTAAGTTTCTTCTATTTTCAATTTTTCGATAACCATTTCTTTAAAAATTTCGGGTTTTAATTCGTTAAAATAAAAATAATTTTATTTAATATAGATTTAAATTCATTAATAAAAGTGTTTTTAAATATTATATTATATATACTATATTATTAATTTATCATATATTATTAATTATTATTATTATTATTTTTTATTATTATTTATTATTATTATTATTAATTATATTATTATATATATATTATTATTAATTAATATTATTATAATTATTAATTATTATTATATTAGTTATTATTATTATTATTGATTGATTATTATTAATTATATTCATTATTATATTATTATTAATTATTCATTATTATTTATTATATTGTTATTATTATATATTATTATTATTCGATTATTAGTTTTATTATTTTATTAATATATTAATTAATTATTGATTATTATTATTATTATTATTATTGTATTATTATTATTATTATTATTATTATTATTATTATTATTAATATTATTATTATTATTATTATTATTATGTATTTTATTAATTTTATTATATTATAGTCTTATTATTATCATTATATTTATTATTATTATTATATATTTTAGTTATTATTATTATTCATTTATTATTCTTATTATTAATTATTATTATTATGTATTATTTATTATTTATTATAGAATATTTATTGATTATTAATTATTATTGTATTATTATTATTATTATTATTATTATTATTATTAATTATATTTGAGTTTATTTGTTATTATAGTTATCTATTATTATTATTATTATTATTCAGATGTATTATTAGTAGTAGCTAGTAGTAGTAGTAGTATATTAGTAGTCAGTAGTAGTAGTAGTATAGTAGTAGGAGTAGTAGTAGTAGTAGTAGTAGTTATATTAATGATTATTATTATTTATATATTATTATTGAGTAGTAGTAGTAGTGTAGTAGAGTAGTAGTAGTAGCAGTCAGATGTAGTAGTAGTAGTAGTGTAGTAGTAGTATTGTATTACTTATTATTATTATTATTATTATTATTTTATATTTTATTATTTATTAATTATATCATTATTATTATTATTATTATTATGTATTATTATTATTATTATTATTATTATATTATTATTTCAGTCAAAATGAAAACCCACGTCCTTATATTCTGTTTGGCATCTTTCTTCACCCTTTCAACAGCATCTGAAGCTGAAACGAAGAGCAAAGAACCTGTAGAAGATAAAATTAAGAAGAGCAGTGAGCTTAAAGAACGTTTGGGTCGCCAACTGAATTGGTTCGAACCCGCAAATGTAATTTTTTCTAAACCTGGAAAGAGTGAAGAACCTTCTCAGACTGAAAATGAAGCGAGGTTCCTAAAATTTATGGCTCCTGCAGGGGGTTCTTCCATTTCACAACATGACCTCTTCTTCAACACCCTCACACAAGCAGCCAGAGATCTTCATGAAGTTTGTGAAACAATTGCAGATAAATTCGAGAGATTTGTCCTAGAGGACGAAGCAAATTTAATGACAATCAGACTCGGAACTGAGAGATTGAACCAAATTATGAATGACTTCGCTGCAACTGCCTTGGCAAGAGCTCAGGCAGCGGTTGCTTCTGCTCTTGCCCTTGCAGCTGGAGGTGGAGGTGCAGCTGGTGGTGGTGGGCTTCTTGGCGGACTCCTTGGAGGAGCAGGAGGAGGTCTTCTTGGGGGGCTTGGTTTAGGAGGAAAGTAATGATAGTTTAAATTTAATATTTTCTTAATTTATTGTTAACTTTATTACCGATAGGTTTTTAAGTTATTATTATTATTATTATTATTATTATTATCATTATTATTATTATTATTATTATTATTATTATTATTATTATTATTATTATTATTATTATTATTATTATTATTATTATTATAATATTATCGTTATTTATAATATTTTTGCAAATAAAACTGAAACTCATCGTTTGTTTTTTATCACCTTATACACAGAATAACGTAAAGGTTGTTTTAACTTTAAAAATTAACAGTTTAATTCCCCTTCGTTGAGCTCCAGAAAGGTTTGATCTGAATGAGGAGCTTAATGGCGCTCTTGGTCACATGTATCCGATAATCGGCGCCAGCTGGAGGCATAAACAGAAGTCAAGTCAATTTTTCTCAGGCGCAAAGAATCCTCAAGAATTTTTTTCAATATTCTAAGTGAGTGGTTCATTGAAACAATAGTTGATACTTCAATACAAAGAATATTAATGTTTGATATAATTATAAGTCACTACCAAGGTCTTACTATTCGTGATTAATATGGATGGTTCAATGACCATGACAAGTGTTCATCAGAAGAAAAATTACAGGTTGTCTAGAAGATTGAAAAGAATGTCTAGCAAGTACAATCACAACACAAAACATTCGTTTCTTTGTAATTAGTTGAAATCAACTGTGATAACAGGGTGCGTGCTATGAATGCTTAACGCAATCATTCATTATGTGTTCATATAATTTTCAATTACTACAATCATACAAGATCATAGATAGGGTGTGGTGGAAAGAAAATAAATATTTTTATAAGGTATAACATTTACAGACAATTAAAATTTTCAAATGTCGGGTTAAATAAGTTAATGAAACTACTCCAATCATACAAGATCATAGATAGGGTGTGGTGGAAAGAAAATAAATATTTTTTTAAAGTATAACATTTACAGACAATTCAAATTTTCAAATGTCGGGTTAAATAAGTTAATGAACCATCAAAATGTGAACTTCTTTAAAATTAACTTTTTTACTAGCTAAAATCGTCTCAAAGTTAGTCTGTGATTTGGTGAGTCATGGGGAAGAGGGATTGGGTTATTTTTATTCCATAAACGAATCGTGAATGGTAATAGTTACCTCAAAATACTGGAAAAGCTTGTCTATGTTCATCCAGAAGATTGGCAGCTTGAAATCAGATCCTTGTATAACAAAAAGACTCAATCGTGATTTTGTAAATGTGAAATTTTACAAATTGACAGATTGGCTGCAGGATTCTAGAACCTGGAAAGTGGAAACCAAGGTTATTAGAAAAAACTACGACTGTGGTTTTCTAAAACCTGGTCACCA
>JABUQX010042580.1:0-5000 GCA_015478945.1 Trachelipus rathkii | reverse complement strand
TATGACTTTTTTTTAAATTTCATTTTATTTCTTTTAACTGTGAAGCTCTTTTTTTAAATAAAGCATTCTTTTGACTTTTATCACTCATTTACTAGGAAAAATTGTTAATATCAGTTAATACTAATACCGTTATATTAAGAAAATAACTGTTGCAAAATTCTTACCAAATAAAAATTTTCGAATGCATGTAATCGATATGGGTAAAACTCATTCGTAGTATTAAATTATATTTAATAAATTATAATAATAAATTAATAAATTAAATTTATCTGACATTTTCGCAAAAATATTTCAGCCAAAAAAGAGACATGAACTTCACAATATAAAGTGTCCAATTTTATTTTCAGGAATATAGTCCGGACAAAAGTAAGAAAATTGCATCAAAAATATCGTACGTTAAATTTTTATAATGTAATTTTAATTAAATTATCTTGATACTTTAAACAATGACTATTTAGTTCATTATACAAAATGTATTTTATTTTTAACTTGTGTTTATATTTTATTTAGTTAACTTATTAATTATTTTTAAATTATTTAATACTACTTCTCTTTCACGTTTTTCTTTTCTCCGTTTAAAACACCTCAAATCACATATTTTTAGCCTATCTGCTTTCGTTAAATTATTTCCCCCCCAAAACCCCCCAAAACCCCCCAAAACCCCCCAAAACCCTCCAAAACCCCCAAAACATTTCTCCATTCCGAAGCAAAATGATAATTTTTTCTTACTTTATAAACTAATTTTTAATATTTAGAACTTTTTGATTCTGTTCGTTACCACTTAAATTAATTGTTAGGATCATATAATAGCAATATATGAAAAAAAGTAAAAATTAAAAAAAAAACAGGCCCACGTGTATAACGGAAAAAGTCATATATATATATATATATATATATATATATCTATAGATAGAGTAAAGAACATACAGATACAGTATGTAATTTATTTAATATATATATATATATATATATATAATATATATATATATAATATATATATATAGTATATAGTTCTCTGTTTTGTTTACGATTCGTTCAGATTTTGATTATTTTTTTGGGTTTTTTTTTTTCATATATTTCAAGTATATGATCCTAACAATCAATTTAAGCAGTGACAAACATTATTCTAAAATATATAGGACCTGTTACGTTTTACGGCTCCGTCAGCTTTATTTTTTATTTTTTTATTTTTTTAACTAAAGGAATACCCAAGGTAAACCGCAAAGATGGCAGGAGTTGGGGTCTCTCGGCCTTCCGGGAACGAACGGGGTAGACTATTTCTTCCCCTCAGGGGAGGGTTTCCGAACCCCGCTCTTTGTATTTGGGTGTCGCGGGGGTTCCTCGCCCCTCCCCTAACGGGGTATGGAAAACGTCCCCCCCCCTCTGTCCCCCGTCGGCTCGAGCAACCTAATATTTTTTTAATTTTTACATTTTTGTAATAAGCTTATATGGCTATTCCAAAATATGAATGCGTTTTCTGTAAGTGTCATTCACTTTTCGAGATATTTCATATTTGAATTTTTTTTTATTATTATTATTATTTTTTACAATTTTGTAATAAGCTTTATATGCTGATTCCAAATATGTAAATGATTTTTCTGTAGGTATCGTACTTTCGAGATATTTATTTTTGAAATTTTTTCTTATATAAATGTGATTTTTAAAAAAATTATTTAAAATATTTATAACTTTTGCAGAGGTGGGCGCGCAAATTTTAAACTTGTAAGAGCGCAAACGCAAAAGCGCAAAGTGGAAAAACCTAGTCCGCAAGCGCAAAAGCGCCCAAAATTTTTTTTCAAGAAAAATTAGTCCGCATGCGCAAAGCGCACATGTCCGCAAATCAAATTTTTTTTAAAAGCACAAATTAAGGAGCGCAAAAAAAATATAAAAAATAAAGCGCAAGTATTTAAAGATAAATTATTTTTAAATTTTATTTGAAAGATGCAACATATATATAACAAAAAAATGAGAAAGATTTAATTTTATTTCAATTAATCTGTTGATCTCTTCCTACCTCGCTCTAGTCTTGCATTCTGAATTGGGTCATATTCCCTTTAATAAAGATAAATTTTTCAAAATTGATGGATGCCATGGTTGTCCTCTTTGGTCTTAGAATGTCAGAGCCTTGACTAAACAACCTCTCCACGGCCGTTGAGCTGGGTAATGGGGTATTATACTTAATAAACAAGTCCCCTCAGACCTCCTGGTATTCACACGGAAACAGGTTCATAGTGAGAGGGGTACTGTGGTGAACATTTACTGCAGACCAGCTATCCAAGATTTGTCTCCAACTTTTCCTCCAGAGGTGTCTGCGGATATATAACCCTCAGTTCCTGATAATATTTTAGAAATGGTATTCAAGAACTCAAAACTTTTTAAAGGTTTCAATTGAACATTATTGTTGCAGGTATATGAATATATATGTAATATATAATTGTAGGGTATATATATATATATATATATATTAATATATATAATATATATATATATATATATATATTATATAGTATATATATATATATATATATAGATATATATATAATATGGATATATATATATTATAATACAAGAGATGCTTAAAGGTTGTTCCATAATTTATATAAAATAACTCACCATGAAATGCGGTCACTTTTCAGACCAGTCCACATCACCTTCAGGCCTTAATGTGGACGAGTAAGATTCGATGCCGAATATTACCAGCTTATATCTTCAGTATCCTGCTGTTGCGCCAGCTGGTACGCCCCTCATTACCCTACGTTACCACTTGAATTGAAGATGCAGGGCTGTTGCCATAAGGCAAATCAAAATCATCAAAAAGACTGCTGAACCTCTGTTCGAAGCCCTTTTCTTTCCTTTGTTTGCCTTTGTTGCTGTAGAAGTAGTTGACTAAGCTTTGACATAGTTACAATTTTCCACCTCTTCCTTTGCCATTTCCCTGATTCTTGTCCTTGAGGAGAAGAGATTAGTCAATAGGACTCCCGCGTACCCATTCTTCTCTTCTGCAACATATCAAGCCTAACAGCAATAGGCGCCATTATTTTGATGTACTCCGCTATCTCCTTATCACTTTTATTAAGTACTGGAAGACAAGTCTTTTGCTCCATACAAATGTTGTTGATATGTGTCATGCGACTATCAAGTTCTTAAGCCAGATCTTTTATTAGAATCGTATATGGAAGATGTCCACGAGTAATACTGTTGTTTTTAAGCTGTTCCAACTAATTCTTAATTCTAACAGCAGTTGAAGTTTTCCTGTTTTGGGCAATCCACAATTCCCGCCTTTGTAAGTGTTTATTAAATACGATCACTTTGACACTACGAGGACAGCGAGGAACATTGAAACATCCTTAGTAGCCTAAGATGTTTAATGTGTTGGAAATGCAACGGCGATGTTTAATTAGGCTAAGTCATCATGTTCTTCAAGCAGATTTTCTAGCTGGAGAGGTTTTGTCTGCAGAACCTCTGTGTCACTAACTTGCTCCATCTCTTCACGCTTAACCACTATCTCTGCAATCGAGTGCCTGTTCTTCTTCCTCTTGCGTCACCCGCTTTTCTGCGCAGAGCATCCACCAAAGCTGGCACAGAAATTTGCATCATTATCTGTTGTAATGCAGGCAACCTGAAGATAAATTTTTTAATTTAGTTGTTTCTTATTAATTTGGAGTTATAATTTTTTTTCAGCATTACGTTATTATTTTCATATTGATATTTAAATATTTGCTCAATACCAAATTGTTGATGAATATCCTTAATATTGTTGGCTAGGACTGTGCTTGTCTGAGAAAAACAGAAACTCTCACAGCAAAGAGAGCCTTTCTCTCTCTCTCTTCAAAGTATTTAAAATAATCCAGTGAACCGTCATCCCCAGAAAACTTCTGTTTGTTGTTCCCAGTCCAGCTGTTCTTCGCAGTTGTGCCGCATAACTGACACTTACTGATAATGTTGGTTAAATTCAACCTTCCATATTATGCATATGACATCAAGATCCCTCGTCACTTTTCTTCTGGAAGGGAGGTGGAAATCAGAGTTCAGGTAGGACAGGAATTCGACAAAGAACTCAGACTCCACAATGTGAATAGGCCCAATGTCATGTAGCAGAAATCTAGAAACAAAAAAATTTGATGAGAAATGATATTAATGACAAATGAACTTGGTATTTCAAATTCGAAAATTTTGTATGGACTGTATTCTGGTAGTTTTTTAACCTGTTAGTTGACACAATTATAGTTACCTGTACTTCAAAATAAAACACTTACTATAAGCAACTAAGAGCTCTCTTCTAATTTAAATATTTTCGACATAGACTGGAGAATGATGGTCTGATATTTTTTGCTGGTGTCTCACTGTCTGTTGAGCAGCTCCAGGCCCGCTTTGACCCTCCTTCATTTGCAGTACACAGCTCCTTGGGCAAAGAAGGGTGTTTCTAAAGAAAGTTACAAAGCTAAAATCCTTATTCATATAAATAAAATATGTGAAATATTTAATGGTTGAATTTTTAAATTAAAAAGAAATAAAATTCAAATAAAAAGTATCGGTATAAGTTACGATCAAGCTATGTGTTGATTTAATGTCAAAACTGAATTTTTTTTTTGCTACATCACTCTGTTGCCGTCAATATTCTCGTTCTTGCTCTTGACAGCCCAAAGTACTTGATAAGATAGGGCCAGAGGTGGCTCCAAGTAGCTTGGCTGAATTTTTTTCATGGGAAGTACAGGCAGCATCACACTCAAAAATTTAAAGAGTTACGCTTCGACGACTTTCATCGTTTGCAATTCTTTTTCCCTTTAAGCACTTATTCAAATCTGTTTTATCCCAATTTAAACACAAAAACACCCACTAAAAAGGTTTAATCGCTGATCACAAGTAACCAAATAACAAAGAAGCATAATAAGAATAATAATAATAATAATAATAATAATAATAATAATAATAATAATAAAAATAATAATAATAATAATAATAATAATAATAATAATAATAATAATAATAAAATAATAATA
>JABUQX010042579.1:12500-14948 GCA_015478945.1 Trachelipus rathkii | reverse complement strand
TAATAATAATAATAAAAAATAATAATAATAAAATGATAATAATTAATAATAATAATAATAATAATAATAAAATAATAATAATGAATAATAATAATAATAATAATAATAATAATAATAATAATAATAATTAATAATAATAATAATAATATAATATATAATATAATAATAATAATAAAATAATATAATAATAATAATGATAAAAAATAATAATATAATAATAATAAATAATAAAATAATAATAATAATACTAATAATAATATAATATAATAAAAATAATAATAATAATAATAAAATAATAATAATAATAATATAAACTTTCCAAACCTTGCCCATACACTATTCTTCTCACACCTTTTTACACTACTTTCTATCTCTTCCGTCAGACTTGGCAATTCCGAGGTTACTCAACTGTAATTGTTTACAAAAATAGCCTAGTAACATTGTCCAATAATAGTCTCTTAAAGAAAACAACCTAACATCAAACCCGATGTAACTGATCACGAAAAATGGTATGGTTAAGATTAAGTTAAGTTATGTTAATGTTATCGTTTGTCAACGATTTTATGTTAGTTCGTATATTAATATGTTATGTTATTTTATGTTATTCTATGTTAGTCTGCTATGTTATGTTATGTTATGTTATTGTATGTTGTTTAGGTTAGGTGTTAGTAGGTTAGGTTAGGTTAGGTAGGTTTTTTAGGTTAGGTTAGGTTAGTTTAGTTAGGTTAGGTTAGGTTTGCTGGATTATTAGAGGAAACACGATAATAAACAAAACCTTGGTACATAATGTTCAAACATATTTGTCCAGAGAGTTCAGAAGAGCAGTTGTCTGTTGTAATTATCTGTCCAAGATTGGAGTGTGTCTATGAGAGATGAAGAGCTCATAAATCAAAAAGACTTAAACTCTTCTTTTTCAATGAGAGCTCCATGAGTGCCAACCGCCCAGATGTGTTATGCATACTCCATCGAAGAACAAATAACACACAATTACAGGGCAAACAATGTGAAGCACCTTATAATACTTAATCCCTTTGAAATGTGTTTAGTGAGTAAAGTTATTTGGTCCCTCCGAAAAAGGTTTCGAGAAAAAATAACTACCAATATAAAGAACAGAGAAATGTCTGAACTGTGTTGATAATTATGTTGAGTAGAAAGATAAAGGAATTGAGTTTTTGAGACATTGAATACAACCATATATTATCTGTCTTCTTTAGAACAGTAAGATTGGAGGTCAGTTTCCTCCAAGAACACTTTTATTATCAGTTATTTGCTGTTGGAAAGGAAGACTTTCAAAATTAAAGGTAGTAATGTATGGTAGAGTTGTTGGTATAGAAGTGAATTGGTTGTTTGGTTGTTAAAGTGACATATAAAGAATGATTAATAACAAACAAAGGAAAAAAAAGGTCAACAAGACTAACAAAACTCGATAGATTTAAAGGATGAAAGGTGACAGTTTACAACAGCCTTCATAATTTGAGAATTAATTGCCAATTTTAAGGTTAAAAATAGTCTTAAGAAATGACGATATTGGGACTAACCCAAATGGTGGACAGGGAAAATAGTCGACAGGTCAGAATGGTTGACACGACATCAAAAAAAATTCCCGTACAGGCCGCCGCAGCCGTTAGGATAGGCTAGGTTAAGTTAGAGTTAGGTTAGGTTAGGTTAGGTTAGGTTAGGTTAGGTTAGGTTAGGTTAGGTTAGGTTAGGTTAGGTTAGTTAGGTTAGGTTAGGTTAAGGTTAGGTTAGGTTAGTAAGGTTAGGTTAGGTTAAGTTTAGGTTAGGTTAGGCTAAGTTAAGCTTAGTTAGATTCTGGGGTTAGAAAAACGCTAAATAACTTTTTTTTTTTTTTTTTTTTTTTTAAACAAATATCGACCAATTGACCTGTCGATCATTTTCCCTGTCGACCATTTGGTACTAGCTTCGACGATATAAACCTCCTAATTTCTCTGAAAAGTTTCTCCTTATTCTTTCTCTTAAGAATGTCTTCTTGTAGAGAGGTTGGCTTATTATGTCTTTCCGTTTCTTTTAAATTGTCCTAAAGAAATTAATGATATTCATAAAATAAATCAAATTTCCTTCGAGAAATATACATCCAATTCTTATTGAAATAGAATAATAAAACATCCCCTAAAGCAAGGACATTGTTTTTGCTAATTCATAAAGTTCAAATGTACAGATTACATCCATACATAAATATATTATTATAATCTTAATCTGCTTAGAGAAATTTTAGCCATTTTACTGATTCGATCAAGGATAATGAATGACATTAAATTGTCTTTTCGGTTTGCAACAAAGAATTTGGATAAAAAGAGAATTTTAAAATGGTGTTTAAACCTGCATAATAATATTGACGTGAACCTAGAAATAACTCTTGGGATTTTCTGTGATTTTGTGAGATTTATAAAGGATTTTAAAGAATTTACTTGGGATTTAAATATGAAT
>JABUQX010042579.1:0-7500 GCA_015478945.1 Trachelipus rathkii | reverse complement strand
ATAATAATAATAATAATAATAATAATAATAAAATAATAATAATAATAAATAATAATAAATTAATAATATAATAATAATAATAAAATTTTAATATTTACGTAATAATAATAATAATAATAATAATAATAATAATAATAATAATAATAATAATAATAATAATAATAATAATAATAATAATAATAATAATAATAATATAAAATAAATAAAATAAATAAAAAAAATAAATAATGAAATTAATGTGTATTTATCTTACGTCTGGCAAGGTTCTTACTTTTTTCCTTGAGTTTATTTTTTTTCGAAAGATCCTTGCGAATAATTTACAAATAAAATAAAATGAATAAGGACATCACCAGGACTTGGGATTATAACAGCGAATGAATTAATATAAACAATTACATTTAAATAAATTAACATTAAAATAATTTTGATAAAATGTTTCAAAAGATATTAAGTTTAATTGAGAGATAACATTGAATTTTATGTTAACATGTAAGTTATACGTTTTAATGTAAAAAACATCTCCAACTTCAATTTCTTGATGTCACCTGAAGAATACATGACTTTGAAATAAGAAGATATATTTTGAATGATTGTTTTGTCGTTTTCTATATTGAGGTGCTCATAAATTTTGCTTGACTGAAATCTATATTGAAACGCTGTGTCTGATATTTTATTAGATGTGTAACCAGTATATCAGACTCGGGACAATTGAGTTGAGTTGAGGGCAACGTGATAACTATCAGACAAAGTATCTCTAGTAGAAAAAAGGTTAGAGAGTTTTTTTTTTTTTTTTTTTTTTGCAGTAAAAATTTAACTAATAATTATAGTGTTTGTAGGTTTAACGCTTTTTTCTAAGATATTTCGTAGACATTTTCTTCCTTATCAAATTTAATTGCATTTGAAGCTTAAAACAAAAATTTCATATTTTCTGAGTTGTTCTCGATATTTTTGCTAATTTTTCAAGAGTTCAGTAATAATTTTGTTAATCAGATTTTCAGTTTTCAAATTAGTTAAGTTTTATCTGATCCTTCAACTTCCTCGTCAGAAGAGCACAAATTGTAAGATCGATATATTAGAGTTTTTACTACTGATTGAGATACAACCTGTTGTCAGTTGACTCTCTCTCTCTTCTCTCTCTCTCTCTCTCAAGTAATATTATATATATATATATATATATATATATATATATATATATTAATATATAGTACTAAAATATTATATATAATGATTATATATATATATAATATATATTATATTACTAATATACCTAATATTATTAAGCTGGGTTTGAATTTTGTGGACTAACCAAACATGCTCAAATCCACAAAGCATAGATTATTTCAAAATAACATTTTTGCATTTCATCAATGTCTAGGGGCCCAACTTTAGTTTTTAAAACGTTTTGAATTCAATTTTTTACTATTTTAAGTTATGAATTTTATCTCTCTGTTCTTCAAAAATCTGTTTTATTACTAAAGTTCTATTTCTTAATAATTACAGATTCAGATAATTCGACATTAGATACAAGGAATATGTATGACTCTTATATTAATTGCAAAGACGTATTCATAGCATGTGCAACAAGGCACAAAGACAGGCATTGCCACATATTCGTTACCACAACACTTGTCGCAAAATCAGCTACACTTGGCTGAGGACTGTTTTTAGAGCCTTACCAATTGTCCATCAAGTTAGTCAACAAAAGATGCAGTGTTACTCATCTAGCAAAGTTATTGGCAACAGAAGTTAAAGGCATATTACAATAAAGCAGGCTATTCAAACAAGTTAGAATTGAAAGGTCATAGTGAAATGATAGAGACTAATAGTGTAATGGCTCAATGATTGATAAATATTCAAGAAATAAACAATCTTCTCTAACATATCAAAGATAATTTTAAAACCATTTTCTCGTCTCTTCGACATTAGCCCGTGCAAGTGTGTTCATAATGGGATAGTTGAACGTAAATCAATGTCAATCCAATGAAAAGAAAAATCCCTGTATTGGAATGGCAATTTTGGCTTGCATCAAAAACACTTCAAGAACGCATGATAATAAAGATAATGTGGACAAGAAAGAACAGAGAAAAAACATGAGTAACTTCAGGATAAGGAAAAGAGAAACCTGACATTTGAAAAGTAAGATGAGACACAAAAATAGCAAAAAATGTGTAAGTTCAGTGTGAATGTTAATCAGGCAGTGAGGTTTGATTGTGCTAGAGAACATTTCCTGAGCAATCAGAAGAAAGGAAAAGTAAACAGAATTCACCCATCAAATGATAAACCAGTATCCTTGATCTTGTGTAAAGCATCTTAGAGAGCGACAAATGTGAGCAAAAGAGAATGGCATGTCTCATAGTTAAGCTTTGCCCTCAAGACCTCGACTTCTGTCACCGAAAAACTTCTTTGATCCAAGTAAAGTTAACAACGCCAAAGAAAATACTGGTAGACAAACAGTCAGAGGAGCATTTGCTGCAACACAGAGCGTATGTCTTGCATTGGTATCGATGGAAAAAATAGATGAAACACTTGTCGATACTTACTGGAGGTGTGCGTAAAAAAGTTAGAGAAGAACATTACGTGCTAGTTCTTTTAGATGCATGTTACATCTCACGTTATTTCCTAAACTCAGTGAAGATCTCGCAGATGTAATTTAATGAAATTCTGAGGTATTATTGACACAACAAAGATCTACAGAGACTTTAAGAGCAGTGATTTGCGATGGAACTCCTGTGAGTACGGGTAACAAGAATGGAATAATCACACTTTGGAGTTACATCTTAAAAGACCACTTCATTGGCTCATATGCATGTTGCATTTTAATGAACTGCCACTCAGGAAGTTATTTAGTGTTGTTGATGGGAAGACAACTGTCCCATCGCTCACATGAAGGACCTATAACCAAACTGCTCTCATTTGATCCTCAGACCAAACCCATCATTAATTTTCAACCAAATCCAGGCTCTGTAGTTGATGTTCCTGAAACAGTTACGAAAAGATCTAAGTTCTGACCAGCATGTATTTACTAAAAATCTGTTATTAATTCAGCAAGGGTACAAAATGCAGATCTAATAATATGCCGTATTTGAAAACTGCACAGCTGGGTGCCTTAAGCCTGCAAAAAAAAAAAAAAAAAAACAAAAAAAAAAAAAAAAAAATAAAAAAAAATGCGTGCTAGCTAACAGCTAACGAGACTGCTTCGTGTTGTACGTTGTCACATATATCCGCATCTGATTGATCTGAGCTTAACATTGTACTGACTCTCTATGCCCCCATTTATCGGTTTCTATATCCGCTCCCGTCCCTTCTGTCAAGATGAGTGCAAAGAATTTCACTTATGTTGTGTATCATGTACATTGTATCAAAACTTTCTCCTGCAGGATTCAGACATCATATTCGCCAGCTGCTCCCTAATAACGAACTGTGTGTGTTGTGAGCCTATTTTTGTCATCCAGAAAACTGGTTGCTAGCTGGTGTTGCAGATGAACGGAAAACAATAAGAAGATTTTCATGTCAACAAAATTCTTCAAGCAAGAAAGAAAATTTCCTCCAGCCAGAGTCCAAGTTTCGACCTTTTATAAAAGACTAAACTTCAATCTAACCCAGCTTTCCTACATGGAATCTGATTTGACCAATGGGAGTACTCCTATCACCCCCCACCTCTTCTGATGATATTAGTTCGATGCATATTTTGCTTAGAATCAAACAAAAATCTCTACCAAATTATCCTTGTCATTTCGGTTCGATTTTGAAAGAAATGTACAAATATTTTCCGCTAGTTCTCTAGTAGGAGTCATGGTCATACTTCTCGACATGGCCTGCAATATCTTTACAAACATATAGCGATTCTCGAGAGTGCGAGAGATTTGACCGTGTCGCCCAGTACAGACAAATGTGATTTTCTTATGAGATTTGTACATATGCAGTTGTTAGCAGTCGTAAAGAATGTAACGGATATTTAAGCTATACTGCATATCTGGCTATATATATTATTTTTGTTTTAAATAAAAAAAGATGTCCAAGGTAAATTCTATATATTAAAAACAAAATCTTGAAGATACTTTACTTAACACATTTCAGTTCTGTATCTGAATGAGCATCCGAAAGTGACTAACTGTTGGTCACTGGATTACAAAGGAATGTTTCAACCCAGCTTAACACTCATTATGTCTAATGGTGGTAATTGCAACGTTTCGGAAGGCGCCTGCGTCCTCCCTTATAAATTATCAGTAAGGTTGAAAGGGTTTGAAAAAACTAATGAGATTGATTCATGGCTTAGAAAACGTAAATGACACAATTGAGGATTGTTAATTGCTGCTTGGGATGGAGTTATAATCCCTTAATAATGGATTGTTGAAATCTAATTCTAGATAATACATATTGATGGGATTAATAAACGCAAATCTACAATGGAAAATTTGTTTGGGATAAAATTGTTTTTTTTGGAATGGAAGTTTGCTGAAGTCAAGAGTACGTACTCAGGAATGGAGCTCTCTCTTGTTTTCGGATAATTCGACTAAATTTACAATGTTTTTACTATAAAGAATTTTTTTTATATATAAACGTGTTTTGACTTATGATAGGTGCGGTGATTTAGTGTGAGAGATTATGTAAATAGTTAGATGTTAGATGCATTTATGTTTCATCATACTGATTTCTGAAAGGAAGAGGTATGTGTGTAATTAATAATGAATACTTAATTTTCTTTCTTGCAACATGAGTATTGTTTCAATAATAATATGTAAGAGAGGTTGGTTAGAGGTAAGTATTAGAGATTAGTGTTGAAGATGAAGTAGATAATTGAATATTAGGTGCTTGGTGAGAAGATGTTTGAAAGTTATGTTAGATTGGATGTTTATATCACTGGAGGTGGTTTGGGTATGGGATATCAAATTATTTACTTAATTTGTTTTATTGTAGCATTTATATTATATTATGTAGCTATAATGTTATGTACCTATGATATGATTTTCACAATTGTAGTATGTGGTGAATAAGATGGAGAGATAATGGAGAATAAGGAAGTTGATTTTGGAGGAGTTTAGTGTGTAAGTAGAAGTTGTAAGGGGAATCTCAAATGTTATAAATTGGAATAAATTATTATGAGAGCACTTGTCTAAATTAAATCGTTGATATTGTTAGAAACAAGATATGTAAAAACTCTAAATCTCTTATTCTAGGTATGGATTAATAAGAATATGAAGGAAGAGTATTTGTGGATAGTGCAATGGAGAGTTAATTTGGATGTGTCTAAGCTGGATATATCTAAATTATGCATCTTTTTGTGTAATAGTTTAGGAGTGACATTTTATTTAGACTTGTTTCGTATTACCTTGCGACTTGTAATAGATATTTAATTAGAGTAAATATTACTATATAGATGCTGCTTAATTAAGAGTATTCAATGGTGAAAGGTTCAAAAGTAGAATACCGTGCCATGGAATAATTACTAAATGGTAGTGTAAAAATGAAGACTAAAAGTAATTAAAGGTGTTTATGCAGGAGGAAAAATGAATAGAGGTAATTAGATATAGGAGAATGTAAAATCCGCCCTCGTTTTGGGTGATAAAGGAGATTGAATGAGGGAGCTACAGGAATATTAAGCTGTTCTGGAAAGGAAGCGCGAAAAGGTTAAGAGGGAGAGTAATGGGTGTTAATTAGACATATAGATAAGAGTAGGGGATGAATATTTTTACGTGATTGTTAAAATAGGATACTCGGGGATGTGGGGGAACGCTTCTCGGATAATATAAGCATAAGCATTATGAATATATATGAAAGAGGTGATTATTGGTAGATGTGGTGAAGGTTGCGATAGTTATGTGTTAGGAATGAATAACGTATTTTGGGGTGAGGAGGGTAATTTAGTAGTGGGTATAGGATAGTTGTATAAGGTTAGAGTGAAAAATAGAGATTGCAGGAAGTGGTTGTATATATCTTGCTTCAAAAGATAGATTTGTGTTGCGAAGTGAGAATTATTTTCATAATATGGAGGAGAGATGTATGATTTGGTTATGGATATGGCATTGTATGGTAACTTAAAAGACGTATTATGGTGGGGATTAGATTCAGAAACGTAAATTGGAGTGAGAGATTTAGTATAAAGGGTAAAGGGTAGTTGAAGGGTTAGAACTTGTAGGTAGCTAATATGGATAATTATATTTATTTATAATGATGTAACCGTTTTGGTAAGATATATGCTGTTATTTGGTTGAAAGGGTATGTCGGTGACTGAAGGGTGACTGTTAGGAAAGTTTTTAGGCTTAAGGAGGTTGGTTTAGATCATTATTTTACCTTGAGATCATACTGATTGATAAATGTAACGGATTAAGAGAATAAATTGTATTTTGAGGCTCTGTGGACTTTTACTTAATACAGGTTACGTTATGACATAGAATTTATTTTGAAAGCTATGCGGCAGGTGTTGTAAAAAATGATATTATTTGTTGTAGTGGTTGAATTTTGAGATGGGAAATAGAAATTATTCAGTCTATAGATATGATAATGTTAGTCGTGTGTAAGAATAAATGGTGAGTGTATAATGTAGGGTTATATAATAAGTTATTTGTGGAGAGTGATTGCAAGGATGAATAAGTCTTATCTAAGGATGAGTATATGTTTAATTTGGTTTTGCAGGTTATTGGGCGTAGAGATAGAGATTAGATAATAGATGATGGTGTAGGAAATGTTTAGATGTAAAGGGAATTTAGGAGTTGGAGAATTATCCTATAGATCCTGTTGAGAAGGTTCGAGAGCTATCTTGAGAGATGGATTGGTAACGTGTTGGGTTTAAAAGTAGTGGTGGGAGGATTTTTTAGAAATTAGTATGATAGTTAGGTTTAAGAGTTAGGTCCGAATTGGTAGTGAATAGAGAAGGAATTATTAGTGGGTAAGAGGCCGCTTTGGTTGGAAAAAATGCTAGGTTAATTGGATATAGGTTAAACCGAATATTAGAAAAGTATATCTGAGTTTAAAATTTACGCTTTTAGTAGATATGTATTTAATATAAATAATTAAATTGGTGCCACTGGATGCGGCCTTTATGCAATGATTTGTTTCACGGAAAAAGTGCCAATAATAAAAGTTAATAATCCTGAATGATAATTATAATAGAGCTATTAATAATGTATTTAAATATTTAGAACGTAAAATATTCAGTTTTAGATATTCTTTTTGTAATTTTATTAATGAGCTAAATTTACATTTAGATGAGTAAAATTTGAAATTTTTAAAAAGGTCTTTGGTCGGGCGTAAAGTAATTAGTAGTTCTGTTTCTCTTACGGAACTCTACAATGAATTTGAAGAAAAATTTAATCACGTTCAAATTTAAAAGAAAAAGAAAACAATACTATTCAAACATATGAACAAAATTACTTACATTATTTGACTAGATTTTTATCACAGAAGTGAAAATGATCACATCTATATATAAAGTTCCCAAAGATTATACTTTTTAGCGAATCAAAATTTTATTTCTATTTTTTTATTTACTCAAACATTAAT
>JABUQX010042578.1:30000-33441 GCA_015478945.1 Trachelipus rathkii | reverse complement strand
TGAAGTCAGAAATGAGACTAAATATATTATACTACTGTCTTGCTGTCCTTCCCCAGGGAAGTCCTGTCTTGTAGAAAACACGACCTGTCAGTGGCACTCCAACATGCGTTATTTCCCATTTCGCTCTGTTCTCCCACAGTCTCTCCCTTGTATGTCCTCCACCGCAGGCAGCCACAATTCTCATCAACGAATCTTGCAACGATTCCTCCATCTCTTTCCTTGTCTCTCCTCTTAGTTCTTCTCCGATCAAGCATCCACTCCCATTCGTTTCTTCGCCAGCCATGTTTATGCTGTATCCTCTCCAAGTGTCCCCACCATCTGATTCTTGCGACATCCATCCTCCTCATCAATAGGTGAGTCACTCCCGACTTCTTCTGACTCTTTCATTCCTTATTCAAATCTATCTTTAGTCTTTCCATTATTGCTGTTTAAGATCTTCATCTCCAGTTGCCTGGCTCACTCCTCACTCTCGACTTTTGGTAGTACACCACTTGTCTCTGGCACCGATAACATATAGGTGCTAAAACTCCTTCGTAAATACTTCTTTTCACCTCTTACCGACTATACTGGTCTTTCATCAAAGGATACACAGCCCTTTGCCGCTCTTCAGAACTTCGTTATCCTATGCTGTGATCTCTGCATCACCACACCCTTCGTTCCTCTGTAATATTATCCACCAGGTATTTAAATTCTTTTACTTTCTCAAGCTTTCTCCATTTATCATGATCTCCCAACCATCCTCCGCACTCTCTGCTCACCATCATCACTTCTGTTTTCTCAGTGTTCATTTGTAATTCCTTTATGCTTCAAGTTTTTCCGCCGAAACATCTAGTTAATTACTTTCCAATTCACTTCTCTACTTTCATCCACACCGCCAATTCATGCCGCATATCCAATGATGTCTCCCTCCATTTCCCCCCACCTCCTCTTTAACCTCCTCAATGATTTTATCAATATAAGCTATGAACAGAATAAGGGTGACAATACGCTTCCCTGTTTGCACCCCCTTCGCCACCTCAAACCATTTTTCCATTTTTTCTACCCTGTTCTACATTGCACTTTGCACTTTATAGATACTCTGCAGTCATTCAACATCTCTCCCACTCAATAATTCTCTTTCTAACACTTCTCCATAATCCGATTTCTAGTGTTACCGTGCAAAGCCTTGTCCTTAAACATCCATAAACACTCACATAAATCATCCTGTTGTTTTCGTTAAATTTCTCTCCAACTCTGTCTCAAGGGAACATAAGGTTCCTGTCGTACTCCTACCCTTCCTTACCCATGTTGTTCTCTCTAGTGTGTTCGATAAATCTCTTCTCAGTCTTTTTTCTCAACACTCTTTCATATATTTTTGCCATATGATCTATCAAGGAGATCCCCCTGTAATTTTTGCACTCTCCAGAGTCTCTTCTGTTTATATATTGGAATAATAATAGTTTTCCCCAGTTCTCTGGGACCTCTTTCTTCTCCAACACTCATTTAGTAGCTCCAAAACCTTCTCTGCTCATCACCATCCCGCCTTCCTTAATCAATCAACTGCTATTCATTCTTTTCCGGGAAGCTTTCTCATTGTTTCATTTCTTATGGATTCTTCTAGTACTTCCTCTCAGTAATTTCATCCTCCCGCATCCTCTTCTAATTCCTCTCCAACATCTCTCCTCCTCCAATCTCCTCCTCTCCTCATCTCCTTCGATTTAGCAAGCTCATCAAAATATTCCGTCCATCTCTTATTTATTTCCTCTGGCTTCACCGGGGTTTCTCCCTCTTTATTCTTAATATTACTTTGTCTTTTCTTCTGTGTTCATTATGTTCTTGCCATCTTAAATATCTTCTTCTTATTACCTGCTGCATCTTCTGCTAGCTCCTCTGCCATCTTCCTGGCTGCCTCTTTCTTTGTATTTCTTTTCACTATTTCTGCCCTATTTCTAACCTCTATAAATTCTTGCCTTGATTGAACCGTTCTCCTTTTTAACAATCTTCTCATTTTTGTGGTTTTTATCTTTACGGCCTCCTCCACCACCTCGTTCCACCATCTCGTGTGTCTCTTCTGTGTACCTCCCACATATCTGTATCCCAGCTCCTCCCCCGCTGCCTAAGGAATTCATTCCTCACTCGTTTAATATATACCAAACTATAAACTTATTTCATAATTTCCGATCTGAAGGGTGAGTATGTGCCTATGTAAACACATAAACCCTTCCTGTAAACGTCGTTGAGAAGCTTCGAATCTCCTAAACTTCGATATTTCTGTGGCTTAAAAATCTTTCTTCTTCTACTACAATAATTTGTGCTTCTCTACGTTCTACCTAACAGAACAGATTTTCATGCCTTTTTTGGTTACCTTACTACTTCTCACGAGACTGTTAATTCTTCTCATCCAAATGCCCTAGGTCTCTATTAGGGGTTTCAATGTACACAATACTGAATGGTTGGGGTCCTCTTACATACTGATTTAGGTGGGAGGAAGCCGAATCATCAGTATTCTCAACGATCTTGAGCAACTAATTAAAGAACAAACACACATTCCGGATCGTATCCCAACCAATCTTGAACACACTTGACCTATGTTTTCACCACTAGTCCTTCTCTCTATAAATACACCACCTATTCGCTCCTATCGGTAAATCTGACACAACCTCTTATATCCTCTTAATTTTAATTACTTTCTCTCCAACAGCTCCATCCTGCCCTATAGCTTTTTTCTGGCACTTTATCGCGTTGAAGGGGGGCATTGCTGTTTCTGCTGCTACGCTAACTAATAATTGAGAGTGACTTGCTTTGGGACTTCTGAAGACGCTTCGGCTTCTGCGATAAAGTGGAGCTGTAATCGTGATGGGATGAGCAGGATCATTCCTTCTTCGACTAAAATCTTATTTTTCCTCAAAATCCATGGTTCAGTCGTCTGCTTGTTCTCTGGCCATCGGCTAGGAGACCAAGTGCGCATCGGTTGTGGAACAATTCTCATTTTCCTAATCCATCTCGTTAAATTGTCATTCAGCTAGAAATCGTTTGCAGCGGATACTCTTCGACGAGCAAAGCGGGATTTCATTAAGCGAAAAGTTGCGCTGACCTCCTTGATTCTCTACTTGACAATTTTTTGGTTCTCTTGCCAAAAACATTCTCTAACAACTTTCTGTAAATCACCTTTCCTCCTCTTTTCGCTCTGAATGGTTTCTGTTGCTAATACATCCAACTGAAAGCCAATCTCTCGGAGCTTATTTTCCTCTAACTAAACCCTGGACGATTCTGCATTCCTCTTCCTCCTCCTTCTCCTCTCAGGCTGTCTATTGCCTTTGCCTGTTGAGTACATTTGATCGGGCTTGGGGGCCCCCATTGCGGGGGGGGGGGCTTCTGAAATCTAGAACGTAAAAAAGGGCGGGTGGCCCGGATGGCATTTCCTCCCCCGAGTTTTGAGGAGTGTGCTTCCGAGCTGACCCC
>JABUQX010042578.1:7500-25000 GCA_015478945.1 Trachelipus rathkii | reverse complement strand
AAATCATTATTCTGGATAACCACAGATAATAATATCTCTTGGCAGAGGTCCGGGGAGGGTCAAAATGCAGACGAAGGAAATCGGAAAATGCTGTCTAATTATGTCAACTGTTTGCACCATACATGTTATACCAGGAATATTACGCATTTAAGAAAATGCTGGTCGTCGGTGATTTGAGACTATCATTGAACGCTTCTTAAATTCTATAGATGTACAGATATTCGTCTATCTACTTAGAAAACAATGGTGCAAAAGTATTACCAAGCTGATCTATCTAGTAAACAAATTTTAGTGTCTGAACGTGAACCTTTTACATATGTACTCCGTGATGGTATCGATGAAGTGAAAAATATCTTAGATTTAACGATGAAAATGACTGGTATTTGTGTAAAGACTTAGCGCTTTTAAATCTTAAGTGCTAGTAAAAACGATTTTAGAAACAAGGATATAGATTATCTTCTAAAAGTATAGTTTAATTGTTATATTATTTTATTATTAATTTATATTATTATATTATATTATTATTATTAATATTAATTATTATTATATTGTTATCATTATTTTATTATTATTATTATTATCATTATTATTTATTATTATTATTATTATTATTATTATGTCATTATTATTAGTTATTATTTATTATTATTCATTATATTATTATTATATTATTATTATTATTATATTATATTATTATTATTATTATTTATTATTATTATATTACCTATTTTTGTTTTGTTTCTAAGCTCGTTTACCAATTTGGCTGTATAGGTCTCCTTTGTATACACATTACCATAGTAAACATGTTTATTTGTTATTGTTGTTGTTGTCTAGGGATGATAATATGCACTTTGGACCTGATATGTTCGTTCGTTACGTCATTTCTTGTTTACATTCTCTGATGATTGAAAAGAAAGATCTCATTACATTTGAGATTGTTTATACTCTGACTTTCACAGATAGGACCATTTTTTTCGCTGTGCTGTACGATGCATCTACCGCATCTCTTACGTTTTTGTTGTTGATATCTTTACGGGACTTCGTCTAATTCCCAACGATATATCATTTATATTTATTCGTAAACCAAATGGAGACCGATACATTGCTTGTATTCCAGCCGGTGGTTCACATAATAGACCCTTATTCATTTATGTTGAGAATTTCATCAGGTATTGATATTCGAGCGCATGTTAAAGGATAGGCGAGTGTCATCTGACTGTACCGACTCGTAGTGAAATCTAAGCTGGGGAGACAGCGTAGAAGTTCTAAAGAATAGATGCTTGTTTTCGTGTTGTGACAATAATTAAAAAGCCTCTAGTAAGCAAACTATTGGAAGGCATCGATAGTAGCGCGATTTCTGGACGACATGTATAGTTTCACAGTTCGAAAATCTTGAAATATTTATAGCATGGATTTAAAATGAAAAAACAATTTAAATCACATCTTGACGATATGTTGATATACGTCGAGGACATTAATACGTATAGCTCATGGTGTAATCTACGATATTACACTGAAACATGTGGTTTCTCGTATAATGCAGTATACAGGAATGCTAATAACTACCACATTGATAAGTTACTTCTCTCTTGCATGAGAAAATGAGTGCTGCTTGAACCAAAATATGCAAAAAAATGGTTTAGTGCTGCAGAAACGCATTTATACTTACATCCTTTCAAGGGAGTTGATCACATAGAGAAAGACATAGACATTTGCTTCAATTTGTTGACATCCTATGTCCCCTGTTTAGCTATGATTTAATATATTAAAATAAACTTATATGTTTAATTGTATTTATAGAATGGACTTATTCAATGTTGAAATTATTATTGTTATAAAATTGAAAAAACTTGCTTTTATTCCCCTATGTTTCTTCATTTAGTTAAATTGTTAATGAATACTGACTTATTCGTCTGCTGTTGTGTAATTGTTAAGTATTGTTGTGTGTTAAGTATGTTGTGTTTTTTAAGTATGCTATGTTCATAGTATTAAGCTTTACAGAGGGATAAAACGTACTTTGTTGTATTTATTCGTAGGTGTTATGATAGATTAGTAGGTTATGTAAATTTTTGTCTAATAATACATGTTAAGTTAAAAAACTTTTGTTAGTTAGCATATATTCGTTGGTCTGTGTGATAACTAGCATAAGGTTAGACAAATTTTTATTTAAAATATTACCATGTTAATGCGAAAATTAACATGACATGTTAGAGAATGTGCTTGACAAGTGTGAATAGGCTACGTTTTTGTATGCTATGCTATGTTAACTTTACTGTTGTTAAGTGAGAACTTTGTAATGTTAGCTGTTTATTAGGTGCTTTAAGGTATGTTAGGTTTGGTCGTTGTACATTATATTCTTAGTCAGATTGATGCTAGTGTTACTTTATTTAAATGGGTAGAAAACTTTTGTTACGTTAGCCATTTATGTTGATCAGTGTATAAAGAACTTGATTCTATATGTTATGTTTCATCCAAAATGATACTTGAAATGTGACTTAAACAATAGAATCAATAGATCATGCTGTAAGGCTGGGTGACAGAAGGAGGTAGGGAGGATGGTTTGACTTACTGATTTACTGCTTTAGGGTATTTAAAACATTAACAATTTTAGTAAAAAAATATGACTTAAATCAATAGATCAATAGATTATGGATGGGTAGGAGGGCGTGGGGAGCGGGGTTTGATATTACTGATTTATTGATTTACTGCTTTAGAGGGTATGTAAAACATAATAATTTTAGTAAAAACATGACTTGAATCAATAGATCAATGATCAATAGATCATGGAGGGTGTGGGGCGAGAGGGGTAGGGGAGTGTTTGATTTACTGCATTTAACTAGCTCTGGGTAAATGTAAACATAACAATTTTAGTAAAAGAATATGACTTGAATCAACTAGATCATGGATGGACGGGGTGGAGAGTGCTGGATCGGTGGTTTGATTTACTGATTTATGCTTTAGGGTATGTCAAGAACATAACATTTGAGTAAAAAAATATGACTTGAATCAAGTAGACATCAATAGAATCATAGAAGAAGGAGGGTTGTCGGATCGGTGGTTTGATTTTTACTGATTTACTGATTTGCTGCATTAGGGTTATTGTAAAAACGCAAATTTTTTTAAGTTATAAATATAAAAAGAAAAAAATTTAGTAAAAACAAACAATGATTTAAACAAAAATGAATAAAAGTGTTTGCGTTTATGTTAACAAATATGACTGAATCAATAGGATCAAACCAAGAACAGTAGATCAAATAGATCACGGATGGGTGGGGAGGATAGGGTGGAGTAGTTTGATTTACTTATTACTGATTTACCTGCTTCTAGACTGTAGTAGAAAATGCTTAAATTTTTAACGCTATAAACAATGCTACAAGCATAAAATTCTAGTAAAAATTATATTTTTAAACGAACATAAAATAAAATAAAATTAAAAATACATAAATTAATAAAAATTTGAAAATAAAACAAAATTAAATATAACAAAAAATAAAATTAGCCAATACAATATATTTTAGTTGACGTTTATAAAAGAAAACGAGATTTGAAATAGAAATGTCAGTCTTCAATCTTTAGAAAACGAGTTATCTTTGTAAGATGCATCTTCCTCCCCTTACTCATTTCTTCCTTCTTCCATTCCTCGAACTTTGCTTTGCGTCAGTGCATTTCTTCTAACACCCTTCTGCGACTACAACCATCATATCGTAGTGCTACGCATAGCTATAAACATTATATTTGATACCAATATGGGCACTAAACGAATATTTATTAACTCAGCACCACACCGGCTCCAGGTGCCGTTGTCAGCTCCGACTCCTCTGACTCGACTCCTTCCCTTCTCTGACGACTCCAAACTCCATTCTTCAACTTCTTTTACGCATTCGGTCCATTATCTACGGACGTGGGACCCCTTCCGGGGGCCCCCGACACCATTACAACTTATAACATCATATTCGAGTCTAACAGGGGGCATTCGGATAACATATGATAAGAGACACCAATAATTGTATAAAATACAAATATTTACAACTCGGAACCGCACCGGGCCAGCACCGATTTCGGATTTCCGAATCGACTCCGTCCGCTTCGTTCGAATCCTTTCTCCAAATTCAGCTTCTTACGCATCATTTCAATTTTTCAGAGGGGGCCTAGCCCCCCACGGGGGGACGGATTCACGGATACGTAACCTCGTCTACGACGAGGTTACATCACCACATAGCGTGTCTCCAAATTTTAGAACGATACGATAACTCTAACCAGGGAAAAGAGGCTACCTACCAAGCAGTTCTCCTACTACTACTACTACTGTTAGAACCTCAAGAGGGACAATCCTGCGGCAAAATACACCAGTCCTTTAATGTATGCAGTTTGTATTGAAAACATATACGTAATAGTGTAATGTCGACTTCAAGTGGATGTCACAAAAATCTACGTATAGGTTCCACTTAGATTTAATATTTGTTACGAAAAAAAGTTTAGTGTTGACCAGTGGAATCAGGGAAAAAGGAAAATCTTTAACATAGCGTTCTTTACGAAAATCATACTGGCAATCAACAGATTCAAAAAGCTTTAAAAGGAACAAAATTTTGAGTAATATGATGCCAGTTTTTGGATTGTGAAAGGTTCTGTTTTAAACAAGGATAAAAGAGATCACACTACTTGCAAATATGAAAAGGTAGGAGCTTAAATAAAACATAAATAGACGGAATATTTACCAAGGTCAGAGAAAGCACATAAGCACAAAAAGATTGCCGCCAGAAGAGTAATCTTTCTTATTTTTAAATTCGCATTTTCGGAAGAAATTTCAATATTTGTAAAAAATAAGCTGAAGAAAATTTAGAAGGAATGATTACACAGGATCCTGAAATCGTCTAATGTGTGGAAATAGTCAAACAAATGTTTGAGCGAAATGTTCAACTTAAGTAGAATGTTAGGCAGTTGAATAAACAAAGAAGTGAAATTTAAGGATACATTTTTTGGCAAAGAATCAGAAAGGACTGACGAAAGAGGAACCAGAAAGTTTGTTGCATTTTCAACGTAGTACAGATTTTCCATTGTCCATAAAAAATAAAGAAATTATATCTATAGACTTTGAAGACGACGTTCCAATCTTATTAATGAGAACATTAACAGTCGAATTAAATCAAGGTTTATGAATTTTGGTCAAAGGAGAAAGAAAATGATTTGCTTGTCTACAATGCAGGGAGCTTGATCTTGTGTACATACCCAGCACACTCAGAGGAGCTCATTTCAAGGAAGATCAGATATGAATGATCACAAGTCTGTCAAGTAAGGAACACCGAAGAACCGTAAATCGTCTGCTCTCTACCGGAAAATCTGAAGAGAAAAAGGAAGGATACAGAATTTAGAAGGCGATCGAAGGAACCCAAAATGATTGAAGTGAGTAACACTTTAAATGAAATGATTAGTTGTTAAGAATATATATTTTTAATGTTGGGTTCATTCATAGACGTTAATAGATATAAGTCGGGCGTTGTGCTAATTATACAATATTATTAAAGAGGAAAATTGAAGGGCGAGATCGCCTTTTGCTTATGTATTATTATTATGTATATGATGCATTGTTGATTTACGTACCATATATATTGTGTTCATTAACTTATAAATTCTGCATATTATTCATTGATGACTTATGTATTGTGTATATGATGCATTGTTGATTTACGTAGCATGTATATTGTTTGTTATTATCTTATATATTGTGCATGTTATACATTGATGACTTACGTAGTATTGTGTATATGATGCATTGTTGACTAATGTATTATGTATATTATGCATTGTTAACATTTATTTATATTATGCATTTTAACTTATTAATTATGTTATGTGATGCATTATTTATTTGCCTATAATTAAAATTATGTATCCTTCACTTGCGTATTATGTATATTATGCGTTCTGTATAATTTGTACTATGTATATTTATGATATAAATTAGCTTGTTATGTGTATTATTTATATTACGTATTGTTGACTTATGTATAGTGATGCCAAAAAAAAGTGTTTTTCTTTTGTTTTTTTTCATATTTCTCCGTTTTTATTAAAAACATTCTCTCTCTCTCTCTCTCTCTCTCTCTCTCTCTCTCTCTCTCTTCTCTCTCTCTCTCTCTCTCTCTCTCTCTCTCTCTCTCTTCATACAGTTTTTAGCTTCAATTGAAGCTAGTATACCAAATGGTCGACTGGGAAAATGAACGAACAGGTCAAATGGTCGACATTTGTAAAAAAAAAAAAAAAAATATGTTTATTTAGAATTTCTCTAACGAATCCAACAAAACTTAACTTAACAACCTACCATAACCTACCTACCTACTTACATACATACCCTGCCTACCTAACCTACCTACCTAACCTACCTAACCTAACCTAACCTAACTTAACCTAACCTAACTAACCTAACCTAACTTAATATAACTTAGCCTAACCTAACCTAACCTACCTAGCCTAACCTTAAACCTGAACTCTAACCCTAACCTACCTAACTACCTAACCTACCTAACCTTAACCTTAACCTAACAAATAACCTAACCTAACCTTAACCTAAGCTAATAACCTACCTAACTAACCTAACCTAACCTAACTAACCTAACCTTAAACCTACCTAACCTAACCTACCTAACCGGTAACCTATCCTAACCTATCCTAACCTAACCTAACCTAACCTAGCGCCTGCCGCGGGCTGTACGGGATTTTTTTTTATGTCGTGTCGAACACTTGGGCTAGCCCCCCTTCAATTATTTTAAATATATTTTTATTTTAAATATTTTTACGCATCTTTATAATATTTTAACACAAAAATTTGTTGAAGTACAAATTTTTTTTTCAAAATTCTATCCAAAATCAAATGGAGAATAAAATGGTGCTTTGTGGATATGCATGAACATGTTTGGTGATTGGTCGATTGGCTTGACGGGACCGCGGGCGCGGGGCGCCGGGCGGGGCTGATTGGTCTATTGGCCTTGACTGGGACAATCTCGATAGGCCCATTGTGGCTTCTTACTGTCTCTTTATTTCTAATTTTTAATGTTTATGTGTTAATTACTACGATCGTTAAGAGCAGGGTTGGTAGATGCTCCGGTGCGGTGTTACACACAATTAGTGTTCCGGTGTGTACGTGTAGGGTTCATGTACATATATGTGTGTGTGTGTGTGTATTCGCATGATCTATAAGAGAATCTGGCTGGTCAATTTACTTATTATACCCAAAATATAAATTTTGTTATACCCCATTGGTCACCTTCTACTAGCGTATATATGTTTATTAGTATGTTTGTTAAAACTTAAAAGAATCTAGCTTCTCCATTTACTCATTATACCGAAAATATAATTTATTTATCCCCACTTGTCACCTTGTACTAGCGTATCTATGTATATTTATTCATATGTTTGTTAAGAGAATCTCGCTAGTCTGTTTGTCTATGTAGCTCGAATGTCTTTGATGTAATGCGATTAAATGGAATAATTTATAATGTTGGTTGACTTGCCAAACCTAATTAATCATAGTCAAACGTTTTCTCCCAAAATTAATAACGTAATCAGTAAAAAAAAATCCATATTATTATTATTATTATTATTATATTATTATTATTATTATTATTATTATTATTGATTATTATTATTATTATAAATTAAATTATATATATAAGTTTTAACTGCTTTACTTCTAATCACAGAAAGATTTTCTTCAAATTTTCCATTAATTTTCTTAAACGTATTCTAGAAATATTTACAAGAGAAAAGAGATGAGGCATATTTATATTAATATATTAGGTCCTGACCAGGTTTTCGTCCAAAAACCTATGACATACTTCAGTTTCGATTATAACAATGAAAGTTATTAAATTTAACACGAGATTTAGATTATAAATTTTAAAATTCTTAAAGGTAGATATAATATATTAAATTTAATCGAAGGGACTTACTGAGCGTAGGGGAAGGTAAGGTTTATGGGTCTTATGTTTTCCACACATTATGCCAGGGGTAGTCTTTTGATGAGAAAATCTCATGGGAGAGTGTAAAATTTTAAATGACTTTCGATAATATCAGTACAGATTGTCTTGTTTATTTCAGTTGAATAAAATGTTCATAATTAATGGGTTCTAAAGCGTGTTGATATGCACTATCTGTTAAATCATTTAGTCGTGTAAACCATATATACGGTCGACGTACAGTACAGACTACGGGACATGTGGAATGTCAACACGACAGGTGTTAACTGAAGCGGTATCCTTAATAGAACAGCACTTGCTTTAAAGCGCAGTATAATAAATGTCATTCATTGAGTGAAGTAAATAACAGGAACAACTCGAGTACCTTGATATATCAAAGTCAAGGTTTTAATTTTACACTTCCTCATGCGAACCAAAAACTAAAATAGCTGAAGCTTATTTCTTAATACACACAAACCGATATATACATCAAAGTTTCACGTAATGCCACGCTTAGTTAACCTATAATATGAAATGCACTAAAACTTATATTATTATATAATCTTAAATCTTGCATAAAATAATTCATTCATTTGATTCGAAACTCTGAAGATGTCCCAAGTTTATCGAACAAAGCGCTCTCAGACCTTATGAAAATCATTACTAAATTTTACTTTCTTGTAAATTATTTTAGAATAGTGTTTAAGAAAATTAAATGGAATTTAGAAAAAACATTTGGTGATTTGGAAGCTAAAAGTAAAAACTATATTAAACACGCTCTCTCCTCATTCATATTCTGTGACACCCATCTAGAACCGATCTTGATTTAGTTTATTATTATTATTATTTATTTATCATTTTATTGATTATTATTGATTATTATCTATTTATTATTGATTATTATATGTTATTATTTATTATTAAAAAAAATTTTATTCATTTAATTATTATTTGATTATATTATTATTATTATTATTATTATTTATTATTATATATATTATTTGGAAGTTCTTTCTATTATTCTGAGTAATTCCTCTTATTTTCCAGCAGAAAATTTAGTTAAGTCCATTTAGCAATGAAAAGAGTTAGAGCCTTTAAAATATATATACCCAATATTCGCCTCTTATGCCTCAGGCATGATCACTGTTAACTAACTATTTATGATGCAGCTAAAATATTGTTTACAAATAATAAATTTTTTGAATATAAAATTATTAAAAAAAAATTTAACATTAATTGTAGTTCAAAATATAATTTACAATCAAAATAAAAAATGCTTACATTATTTTGCAAATGCAATTATAATCAGGGATACATAGGTTTACCTGCAAAATATTCAAGCACTTATTCATTTCATTAAATTTCCCCTTTTTTTTTTTTTTTCTTTTCTTTTTCCCACCCCCCTAAAAACTCTTTCATTTCATTAAATTTCACATTAATGTCTGGCTTAAGTTTTTTAATGAAAAGGTATTCTGCGATACGAAGATAGTTGAATTATCAATTTGAAATACAATTTTAAAACAACTAGCGATTTCAACCGTAGGAGGGGATTTGTGTTTGTCAAATTTGTTAAATTTGATGATTTAAAGTTAAAAGTTACCTTGCTTTCCCAATCAAGTAAATTTTAATTTGTAGTAGAATGTTGTCATTTATAGGTATATTAATAACGTTTTCATTTTAAATTGAGGGTAACCATTACTAATTAGGTTTTTACTTATTCTTATCACCTCTTTCTTAAAGAGTTTCCACGTTTGAAGTGATTTTATAAGCTCTACGGATTAGGGCCTTAATAATAATTGATTGTTTATACCTTTCAGGTATATTAGAATCATAATTTGTGCAATAAACCTTAATCTGTGGTTTTAACATTTGCCTCTCTCTCTCTCTTTCGACTTTACCATTTTTAAAACAAAGTAAGACATCTAGGAATGCCAATTTTTTATTTTTAAACTCATTAGTGGTTAGAGGATAGTTGTTTAGATTCCCACAACGGTTTGTTGCCTCCTGCTTTCAACTCTCAAAATATGCCACTATTATTATTATTCTTAAATAAGCATTCGGATTAAATGTTATTTTCACTCATAATTTGGTTTTCAAGATAATAATAATAATAATAATAATAATAATAATAATAATAATAATAATAATAATAATAATAATAATAATAATAATAATAAATATAATAAAATAATTGATTTTATAGAAGAATAAGTTGATATATTTAATACTACATAATACATACGATAATAATATAATACTAAATAATAATAATAATAAATAATAAATAATAATAATAATAATAATAATAATAATAGTAGTAGTAGTAGTAGACATCTTAGTAGTAATTTTAAATTTTCTAACATTTTATTTTGTCTGAAGTGACGCAAATCTATAGTTTTGAATTAATAAATATATAAAATAATGTGGAATAAGTAAAGTAGAGAAGTAAAGTTGAATGTTGTGATATTAAAGGATCGGGTGTGGTGTATCTAAATTTTAAAAACTTATATTAAAGCTAGTACAAAAAGAGTATTATTAAGCTCATTTTTACCGTTTTAACATTTATTTTTAAACATTTTTTCGGTAATTTTAAATCTCATTCAGTAGATTTTTTATCATACTAAGCTTTAAAGATAAAAGTAAAGAGAGAAAAAAATCTTAAAAAAATACCGTGCATATGTGCAATAATAATCAAGTGGTGCCGAAGGGGAGTCCTGAGCTGAAACCATGTCCGGAGCCAAAGTAGGGTTCTGTGCCGAAACCGTGTCCGTCCGGAAGGGAAACCGAGTCCAGGGCCAAAGCAGGGTTCTGTGCCGAAACCGTGTCCGGAGGGGAAACCGTGTCCGGAGGGGAAACCGAGTCCGGAGCCGTATACTTTCATTGGTGTTTCCCTTATTTTATTTTCAGTCTATTTTTCTGAATAGTAGATTGAAAATTTATGTATCGAAATATGAAGTTTTAAAGAAAATATATAATAAAATTCTATTATGAGGTCGAAAATGCAGAAAAAATATTTTACATATGAAGATTTCATAAATTTCAATATCGAATATCAATACAGACATAAATTTCAGTATGGAATAAAAATAAAATCTCGATCAGATGTAAATTTGTACAAAATGTATAGTCACATTTTAGTACTATAGTCATGAAATGAATATACTTACTGGTGTATATTTATTTATACTATGGTATTGTATATTATATAATTTAATTGGTGTTCTAACAAAAAAAAATGAACACAGTATAAATATTATATACAGTAAAACAAACAAATTTTGTTTATGCATCTGATTAACTTGAAAATTTTGTAATTAGTATCGCTAACTTTCTAAAAAAGAAAATTAAAAAATCCTCTTCTTCTATTATCCTTCCCTTGTTTGCATCATTACTATGCATGAGATATAAAAGATGTCATAAAGCTGTTACATTATTGAAAAGAAGTCAGGACAAAGCTATTACGAAATAATACTTAGTATCAAGACGCTTAATTCGGATCAAATAATAATATAACAAAATTGTCCATATATATATATATAATATATATATATTTATAATATATATACTATAACATAATATATATTAATCATAAAATTTAAATATATGATAATATATAATAATAATAACTTTATTAATAATAAAATATATCAGTTACAATAATATATAATATATACATATAATTATACTATAATATACTATATATATCTATATGTGATATAATATATATATATATTAATATAAATATTATAACTAATTATAATTATTATATATATTATATATATATATAATATACTATAATATATATATATATACTACTATAATAATATATTAGAAAAAAATAAACACTAAAAACTATATATATACATTAAAAAAACACTCAAGTAAATATTAATTGTCACTTTGATATATATTAATAGAATATATAATAACTATCATAATATAATATATATATAAATATAATAATATAATAAGATATATATATATATATATAACTTATATATTATAATACCTATATATATTATAATATATATTATATATATATTATAATATATTATATTAAATGAGAAAATGGACAATACGTCATATAAATCTGTTACCATTTTGGTTTATAATGAACGATATAATACTAGTCGTGATTGGTCACTGCTGTTTCAAATTTTATAAATTATCCGTTAGTGTTTTTTTGTGCGAATTTAAAAAAGTTGCTAAGAGTTAATAACGATTCTGTTTGTTTGTTTTTTGTTTTTGTTTTTTTTTTGTTTTTTTTTTAAAAAAAATATTTTGTTTATTGCTACAAAAGGATTGAATGAAATGTAATGATTAAAAGGAAAAAAAAAGGTTAGTTTCAAGAAATTAAAAAAAGTCAATTCAAAAATATATCAAAATACAAATCCGAATCACGCAGTCATTCAGAAAGTTTAAGCACTTGTTTATTGGACTGTAAGTACCGTATATATTGCTGCAAAAGAGTTGTTTTTTTTTAATTTTTTTTTTTTTTTTTTTTTTTTTTATTTTTTTTTTACAAGTTTGGTTTTAATTTATTTGAATTTTTGTATCAGATTTTGATTGGTTGGGGCAGATTTTTTTTTATTATTATTATTTTCATTCACCTTGATCCAGTTGAAAATAAATTTAATTTTTGATACATGATTGTTTAGTCAAAAAAGCAGGGAATTGAGGATAACTTTTTTTCACCCATAGTTTCGTACATAAATTAATATATATATATATATTATATATTATATATATATATATATAGTTATATATATATATATAAATATATATATATTATTCATATATATATATATAATATATTATATGCCTATATTATAATATTATATATTAAAATATATATATATATTATCTGATAGTATATATATATACTAATATATATAATATTTATAATATATATATAGATATATATATTATATGGCCATATTATATCATATAGGCCATATATATATATATTATATATAGTATATATATATATTATATATAATATATTTATATATATATATATATATATATGATATAATATCATATATATATATAATAGCCAGAATAATATATATAATATGTTTATGTTTAGCATGGTATATAACGACGATTGTTGTATAAATGTATGTATAGCTAGAAATCGTACAATATATACAATACATTATAATATACTATATATATATAGTGTGTATATATTATATACGTGTATATTATATGAGTTTATATATATAATATATATTATTACTATGATATATATATGATATATATTAATATATATATATAATAGATATATATATATATATATAGTAATATAATAGATATATATATATATAATAATATTCATGGTGAATTTATAATATTCATGGTATATATATATATATATATATATATATATATATATATTATATATATATATAATTTTTAAAATTTCTTTTTTTATATTTTTTTACACATATTATATATATATATATATATATAATACTATATATATATTATATATTATATATACCATGATTGAAGTTGCTGCTGATCCGAAATTTGGCACAACGGCTGATGAGGTGCAGTTGCTATATTTTATTTGCGAATCTTTGGACGTAATTGTTTCCTTGTTTTCCTGACGTGTTTAGTCCATATATTATGTAATTGAGCTTACATATATTTTGAATGTTACATGTGAATGAAATGAATGTTATATGTGAATGAAATGAATGTTGAATGTTAATGAGATGAATGTTACACGTGAGTGAAATGAATGTTACATGTGAATGAGATGAATATTGCATGTGAATGAAATGAATGTTGCATGTGAATAAAACTAATGTTGCATGTCCATGAGATGAATGTTGCATGTGAATGATATAAATGTTGCATGCGAATGAAATGAATGTTGTATGTGAATGAGATGAATGTTGCATGTGAATGAGATGAATGTTGCATGTGAATGAAATGAATGTTGCATGTTCATGAGATGAATATTGCATGTGAATGATATGAATGTTGCATGTGAATTATATGAATGTTGCATGTGAATGAAATGAATGTTGCATGTGAATGAATACTTTAGTTTCATATGTGATACTTTAGTTTGACTGAGCCAGTTTCAATATGCCCAAGTGGCATTTGCTGCCTCTTTTTTCTTTATCTTTTATGTCTTTATCTACAAACTATTCTGTTTCTTAATTTGATACCTCACCCTTTTTCTGCTAACGATCTCTTTCTTCTATCTATCTACCCATCTATCTGTTTATTTATCTATCTTTCATATGTTTGTATTCTACCGGTCAATGTTTGATATATTTATATCTATCTCTCTAGCCATCCATCCATCCATCCATCCATCCATCCATCCATTTACTTATTCACTTACTCACTCACTTACTTATTTACTTATTTACTTATTTACTTATTTATTTACTTACTTATTTACTTACTTATTTACTTACTTATTTATTTACTTATTTATTTACCTATTTATTTACCTATTTATTTACCTATTTATTTACCTATTTATTTACCTATTTACTTACTTACTTACTTACTTACTTACTTACTTACTTACTTACTTACTTACTTACTTACTTACTTACTTACTTACTTACTTATTTACTTATTTACTTATTTACTTATTTACTTACTTACTTACTTACTTACTTACTTACTTACTTACTTACTTACTTACTTATTACTTACCTTACTTACTTACTTACTTACTTACTTACTTACTTACTTACTTATACTCAATCTATCTATTATCTATCTATCTATCTATCTATCTATCTATCTATCTATCTATCTATCTATCTATCTATCTATCTATCTATGATTCCTTCCTATCTCTACGTTATCTATCTATCTATCTATCCTATCTATCTTATCTATCTTCTATCTATTATCTCATCATATCTATCTATCTATCATCTATCATCTATCTATTTACTTATTTAAATCTATTTATCTATCCTATATATTTCCTAATCTGTAGAGATAAATATAATTATAGTCCATTTAAATGAAGCAAACAAAGTAAACAAATCTCTTCTGCATATTTAAGAGAGTTGAGGAAAATCCTCTTCTCTTTTTTTTTTTCTTTTTTATTAAAAAAAAAAAAAAAAATACTGAATTGAAATTTGCTCTTCGATTTGAAATTGTTCTTGATATTAAGAAATGGAAAAAAAAGTTATTGAAAGGGGAAGATTACTTAAGTAATATTTATGTGTATATATTTGCATTCGGATTAATTGATAATTACTTAATATAATATATATATATAGATTATATATATATATAATATATATATATTATATATGATATATATATCTATATAGTATTATATACTGATATAGTATAATATATATATATATATTATATATAGTATATATATAATATTGGTTCATGTGAATTTGATGGCTCTGTGATTCCGGTGAATTCCGGTTCCGGCCGGAACTAGCTTGGCTGGCCGGAACTAACCGGAAATTTCTACTTTTTCAATGTTACTTTCTTAATAAAATTCAGCAATTGATTTGACACAGGTTATGTAATAAATTATGCATAAAAAATAATATTGAAAATTGCATATAACAGTTCGTCCCCTCGTAGAACGGGGGGTTAGGTTCCTGACCATCCGCGTTATAGACTTTAACTTTAAAACCACCTGAAAACAATCATGTACTTTAAAATTTTTACTTTTGTGGTTATAAGTGATAAAATAGGCCGCAGTATTTTATTATCCTTATAATAACTTGAAATTAAATTTGCAAGATTACAATGTATACAGAACAGTATATAAACATATTTTAATGACTAGTTAATTAGTAGGATATTTATGTTTACTTACAGCTACAGACTCGTAACAGTATCTTTAAATGAGCAAAAAAGTTTTTAGTTTTTTAAAAGGAAACAAAAGGTTTTAAAAAATTTACAACACCTTTAAAATAATTTGAGATAAAATTGTTTTTATATATTAGTGGATAGCCTGAGGACTGTAATATAAATTTTAAAGTTTAGCAATTGAGCACAAAATAGTTTCTTTCAAATTGTAATGAAGTTGAAGGTGTAAGATATGAAGGCAGCAGAAGTCTTGTAGGTTGTATGCCGCTGCTTTTTTGAGAAAAAAACATCGTGTATCATGATAAATTGACGCTTTTGCCTTTTTAGCTCACCAACAATATTTCTTTTTTTTTCTTTCATTCACATATCTAACAATATGTATGCTATATTGTTTATTTATGTGTTTGCAAATTTAATTTAATTTTATCTTTAACATAAGTAATTTTTTTCCACAGGGGGGGGGAAAAAAAATTTTTTTAAATTTATTTTTGTAATTTTTAAATTTGTCAATTTTTCTTTTTATTTTGTGCCAACCGCGTATAGCAAGACTCAGCGTTCTATGAAGACCGCGTCTACTGAGGACGACTGTATGTGAAACACAATACATGATAAAATGACCTTTGATCTATACTTTCGAAACTTTAAAATATGAAACAATATTTTTCCACTCGAACGGGTAGCTCTAATACTCTGAGAAACCGAGGTTGGCCGGATATTTTGATTTTTTGATTATTTTTATTTTTTTAGACCACAAAATGCTTTTTTAATTATGATTTTTATAAAATTAGTTAATATCCTAATTATTGCCTAATTAATAATAGCTTGGTAAATATAATTATTCTAGTTTAATTAAGTTATTTAAATATATATATTAGTATATATATATATATATTTATAATATCATATTATATATATATATATATATATATATAATATTTTATATATATTATATATATTATATATATATATATATATATATATTATATATACATATATATAATTATATATATAGATATATATATATATATATATATATATATATATATATTATATTATATATATATAATATATATGATATAATATATATATATATATATTATCTTATATTACAGTATGCTCTATCTCATCATTCTAATTTTTTTTTTTTTTTATATTAAAAATGACTAAAACACCATTGATGAATTTACTTATTATAGATGAATCATACCTTATCTTAATAGGTAAAGTAGGAAGTAATTCGTGATTTGAGAAAGCTGATTAACTCAACACATGTAAATAATAAAAACAAATCATGCATACAGAATATTTTTAGAATACGTAAAAAATCAGTTGATTTAAAAATTTTCATCTTTTTTGTGCCAATCCTGATTTAGAATCTAGACCTGGGATAATAAATTCTTTACAGGGTATTATTATATTATTCATATTATTGTATTATTAATTAGTATTATTATTATTATATTATTATTATTATTATTATTTTATTAATTATTATATTCATTATTAATTATTTATGTATTATTATTATTATTATTATTTAAAAGAATTAACTTTCAAGTAGAAACTACTACAAAACTTAATATTAACTAAATTTTATGATGAAAAATAATCCAAATTTATTAAAAAATACTTTCGTAAATGTTAAAATGAATTTTATAGAAAATCAATTAAATGGTGTAGGAAAATAAGTTCTCTCCATGTTGTGGAGTTTAAACGTCATCTCTTTT
>JABUQX010042578.1:0-2500 GCA_015478945.1 Trachelipus rathkii | reverse complement strand
ATAATATATATATATATAATATAATATATATATAGATATATAATATATATATAAATACCGTAATATAATATAATATTATACCGTATATATAATATAATATAATATTATATATATATATATATATATAGTATATATATATATATATTATATATATATATATTATATATAGTATATACAACAGTATATACTATAATATATATACTAGTATAGTAAATATATATATATATATGATTGAGTTATATGTGAAAAAAAATGAGTTGAAATAATAATATAGTATATATATATATATATAATATTATATTATATATTAGATATATAGTATACTATACTAGTATATATATATAATATATATATATATATATATATATATACTATTTATTATTATATAATATATATATATATATAATATATATGTATATTATATATACTATATATATATATATATATAATATATATTAATATGATAATCTAATTATATATTATATATATAAACCAGATTTTGAAAAGGTTTGGGTAGCAGTAAGTAGAGTATTCATAAGAATAAACCTCACAAAATTAGTTTTAAAATGCCATCTTCGTAAAAGATTTTTTATTATTAAATAATGTTAAACAAAAATATATAAACCTGTAAAATAAGCCACAGAAAAATAAAACGATGTAACACCCAAAAACATTAATTACAACGACACCTCATAAACATATTGTAAATCATCACCGTAGAGAATATCTGGAAGTCAAAATTTGGATAGTAAAAGGGAGAGTCCTGTATTTCTAGAACAGAGGACACCCGAAAATAGCGAAAGATCGAAGCCCTGAAACAAGTGTGGTCTTGACTGAAAATTTCTCGCAAAAAAAATTGGCAAATCAATGACCCATAATCTGGTAGGCAATTATCAGAAAAATTAATTTTATTGCTTCCATTCCATTCACAATCAACTGAAGACCAGGGATTCATAAAAACGTATTGCCCATCTTAAACCAAAATATCTATTCCTAGTTGAACAGTACTTTCTACGAGATGTTAGCCACTTCATACAGTACATTGAGATTCAGCAGTATGCGAGAAGTTATCTAAGGAACGATCAGATATTTTGATTTACAAACAGATATGAATGGACAGCTAAATATGTCAATATGAGTGCATTATTTCTTTAACTACACACTGGCTTACCAGCGAGTTTGAAAAATTTGGACTAGTGGTACTCCAGTTGCAATATGATAGTGAATTGTGAAAGTAAATGTGAATCTAATGAAGCTATTTAATATATTATTCCTATATATGCAGATTTAGTAAAACATTATAAAAATAATATGTAGGTATGTAATCACTGTGTATAAGCCTACACAAGGCTTCTATTATATTTTTGTTAAAGATGAGCTCTATTAAATCCCTTCCTCAATTTTTTTTCTCAAGTAGATTAGTTAATTCCGCGTTAGCTGGCCGCTGAATTCTGAAATGCATTCTTTAATATGGAGGCAAAATGAATGGCAATATCTGTTAAATATGGTTGAGTAAATCCTTCTTTTATGTAGAAGCTTGAAAAATATGGACTTCGACCAACTGCCATTAAAACATAAGTTGTTGGAACACCTGAAAAGTTTATAGAGCATTGTCAGAGTAGATCGCTTCCTTGAAGTCTCTCCAGAAGAGGAGAATGATGCCAAGGTACCCTTGCAAGATGGGGAACAGATCCAGTGTTGACTCCACTCCAAAGATCTGAAACACTCCCATCCCCACCTCCCACACCCGCAGAAACGAGTTATAGCGTAAAGGAGCACCCAGTTCCACTGGCCAAAGTCGGCAGGTCCCTCTCTATTTTTTCTATAAGCAGAGGTGACAACACAGCATCACCTCTCAGGTACTCCAAAAATCCGGAGATATACACCCATATCTCAGCTCAGTCAAATATATTTGCCCCATATGTACCAAACCAATCACTAACAATCAACATTCCATCAGATCTTTAAAATGTCATAAATGAATCCACAAAAAACAAATGCTCACTCTTTAAAACCTTACCTCATCAGAATCACACATGGTCTTATTTTATCTGCAAACCCCTTCTATCATAACTACCAAACTACACACTAAACACAATAAAACGCAACAAAATCTTACGAACAAACATTAATGGATAACACAAAAATATTGAAATAGAGACTTTTCTCCCTAAACACAACAGTCCCATAGCCTTATTCTAAGCACGCACCCCATAAATATCTCCAAGACTTATGGATATGACTATATACGTTCAAGCCAACAATCTCCCAAACACGCACTTCTCACAATAAAAAAACACATAACTCACCATAATACAACAAACGAAATAATTAAAACCTATTAAATGATCCCATCAAGAATACAGTCTTTCAAAATACTAATAAATAACTCCACAAACAACATAATCAACATATGCCTCACCCCACACCAACATATTGCCCCAACAATTACAAACTAAAGTTAGCACCTCTAAAGACTATCATCAACTTACTCATGGAG
>JABUQX010042577.1:12500-34146 GCA_015478945.1 Trachelipus rathkii | reverse complement strand
CTACCTATTATATGCGGATGATTTAGTTTTGAATAGCGAATATAAAGAGAGGCTGAGAGGATTAGCGGAGGGTTTTGGCAGGGTATGTAAAAGGATTGTTTAAAAGTAAATGTATGATAAGAGTAAAGTTATGGTAGTGAGTGAGGAGAGTCCGCCTTGTGAAGTTATGTTAAATGGTGAGCAACTGAAACAATTGTCTGAGTTTAAATTTCTTAGATATGCTGAATGAAATGGGAACGGATGATGCAGAGTGTAGTAGGAAAGTTGTGATTTGTAGGAAGGTGGCTGGTGCAATTAAATCTTTGGTAGATGTAAAGGGGACTAAGTCTTGAGTGTGCTGAAGTTTTGCATGAGGGTATGTTGCTACATGTGTTATTGTATAGTAGTGAAACTATGGTCTGGAATAAAAGGTATAGATCTAAGGTACAATGTGTTCAGATGGAGAATCTTAGGAGAGTGTTAGGTGTGAGAGGAATTGATAAACTGAGGGATGAACGAATTAGTGAGCAGTGTGGTGTGAAGAAAGGCGTAAATTAGAGAATAAACGAGAATACATTGAGATGGTTTGGTCATATTGAAAGGATGGACGATAGTCGGTTGGTTAAGCGGATGCATAGTGGTGAGTGTGCTGGGAATCGACCAGCTGGGAAAGCGAAGAAAATGTGGATTGAGTCATTAAAGGAATGCCTGTAAGAGAGGAATGTGAGTTTGGCAGAGACGAGAAGAAAAGTGCAAAATAGGAGTGAATAGCAGAGTTTTGTGAGATCATATGGCTGTGGGCCTGGCAGAGGGAATGAACCCAACATTGACGAGATACGACAGTGAGGGTTCATCACAGTCTCGTGAAACCCTAGGGTGGATTTTTCTGGCAGCAACGAGTTCTCCCTTAAGGATTTGAAGGGATGGCAAGGGAGGACTTTTTTTCGACTTGCGTCATATTCTTCTACTACTTTTCTGTATTCGGTGTATGCGAAACATCTCACCCTCAATCTGGTACTTTAAGTACAAGCAATGTACTTATCAGAGTCGATTATGCAGAAAATAAAAGTTATTCTTATTAAGAGTAACAATAATTTACAGAATGTTATAAAGAGATTTCAAGATGCTTCATGTTCCTTATGTTCAAATATGGCTCTGTAATATTTATCGGGTTTCAGAATGATTGGCTGAAATTTGGGGAGATAATAAATGTAATAGCTTGTAAGAGCGGAGTTAATTACTTCCACGTCAGAGTTTGGTACTCCTTATATTTTTCTGAAAGATTTCTCTGTCACATTGTATCGAGATCACTTGAAGGCCTGTTAATAGAAGTTTGGTTGTTTTGACTCAATTGCACATACTATTCAAGAAAAGGCGCAGTGTATCAAATAGTTCATTGAAATAAAATTAGATACTTTTTAAGGTAAATGTAGATCTTAATATAAAAGAAAATCACCAAGAAGGCTGTTTGTGTTTGGTGGTGTACTAGATTTATTGACCGAGTAAGCACTATAAAAATTATGATGCCTGAAACATTGGATGAAAATGTTGAGAAAGTAAAATAGTCATTTCTTTACAATCAGTGGAATTCAAAACAAACATCCCCACACAAGTGTTGATGATACTATTGAAACGTTTACAAATTCACCGTACAAACTCTAATTTATATTACAGAAAAAATTTCACACAAGATGATATTTGTAAGAAGAAAGTTTCCATTAAAATGCTAGTAGCGTTTTCAAATTTGGGAAATTTCATGTTTCAAGTAAGGTAAGCAATCAAAATAGAGCATTTAATGCTCGGAATTATACTAATTAACTAGTGAACATGTCAGTAGCAGTCCCAAAGTGGTATGTGGTATATGTTGTGTGAAGTGTTACATGATAAAACGACCGAACAATCAGAAATCAAAATCCTTTTCAAGCAATATGCACCCCAACTCAATGGTCCCTCTTTGCTTAAGGTTTTCTGAACAAGATATTTATTAAATCAGTTCATTTACCTCGGTGGTTGGGTAGTCTGCAACTAATTACTACCAGATTTTTTTTCAGTAAATCTTATACACCACCAAATTCGAACAGTCTTGTTGGCTGTTTTCTATTTTATTTAGCTCTACACTTACTTTGAAATGTATCAAATTTTATTTCAATATACTATTTGATACACTGTACCTTTTCTTAATTAAATAATATGGGTAATTGAATCAAAGCAACAAAATTTGTATTCAGGACCTCTCAGATCCACGTGACTAAAAAACGTCATTTAAAAAAAAACTTTAACTTAAACTCTTTCAAACAAAATTATGATCATATCTGCTGTCAAGAACAGTCAGTTTTTGAAAATTTAATATATATATATATATATATATATATATAAATATATATATATATAATATAAATATATATTATATATATATATATATATATATATATATATATATATATATTATATATTATATATATATATATATATACATATATATATATTATATATAATATATATAGTATATATATATATATAATATATATATATATATATATATATTATTATTATTATATGATACTATATATTATATATAAGTATATATATATATTTACATTATATATATTATATAATATATATATATAATATATATATATATATATATATATATATATATATATATTATATTTTAAAAATACATATTTAAAATAATAATAGTTTTTAATTTTTTTTATATATATACAGGATATATATATATATATATTATATATATATATTATATAATATATATAATTTAAGAAAACAAATTATATTTTTCTGTTGGATTCCTTTGGTTGGGGAATTTAATGTCGTAATTTATTTTAAATTACTTCATTTGCCACTTGTGGCCAGTTTCCTTTTGGGTTTTGATGACTGGATTCGCGAGTGGTTAACTTGCAATCGTGATCAAGGGAATTGTGAATGCATTAGTCATCACTATTTCCTTTTTAAAAAATTGTAAATAGTAATCTATAATCATTTATATATGAAAATTAAATTATTAATAAATAATTAGCTCTGAGAGTCCGTGCAATTTTGCCACCGGAAGAAATCTCAAAATACAATACCGTACTCCATTAAAGACTTATAAGAGTAAAGTACCCTTTATAATTGGGCTACGCCCTTGAAATTCACAATATTAATTCATTTAATAATAAATAGTTAAAGTCCCAAGTTTGGGACCCCTAGGTTACCTGTAACCCCTAAAAAATGGGGTATGGGGCTGGAGCCCCCCCCCATTTCATTTTTTATTAAAAATTTCATCCAATACTTCTTATTCATGGACAAAACTATTGATAAACCAAATTTAAACCAAGAAAATTATATATTTAAAAAAAATTATGTATTAATATATATATATATTATATATATATATATAAATTTTTATGTATTATATAGTTCTAATATATATATATATATATATATATATATATATATATATAAATATATACATTTACACAGAACCTTCCAAATTGAAAGGTAAAACTGATACAAGTAACCGGCATTCGATTTTCTCTCTTTTGACAGAGTTTGGAAATTTCATACTTCCCTTAATTATACTAGATATAAAACTATATTTTGATAAAGTTTTACATCGATCAAAGTCATAATTACCTAATTATAAACATATCAAATTACCTGTCAAAGATAGGCCTGCGATTTTGAGAATTTTCATTTTGAAAGTTTTCCCGCCCCCCCCTAATTAACCAGGTGCTCAATGAGTGCCAGACTTGGTTGATATTTCAAGTTGGTCTTAACACTCTAATCTTTCATTTACGTAAGTGTCATTGACCTCCTTTAATCGAAAGGTCAAGTTTTGACCTCAGATGACCTTTCAAATTTTTACATTAAAAATTCAATATATTTTAGCTTGCAATCGTCCTAGAAAAATAAAATTTATATCAAATTAATCAGAAAAACATACAGAATCTGATAGTTATTGTTAAAATTGTTAATTATCTTTAATTAAAAAATTACAATTATTATGTAATTTCTCTGAGAATAAACATATCTAGTTTACAACATGTGATTGTTGCTAAAGGTTTCCGTTGTAAACTTCTAATGATTTTTACATTAAATCTATAGCAGTTCGTTCAACAAATTTATTTATTTATTATATAGTTTTAATTTTGCTATCTTTTTGATAATAAATTCATTATTTAAACGTTAATATTAAAATTGAGGTTTATTAATTAATTGCTAATCGTCAACCGCTCGGCATTTTTTCTCGTGGACTATAAAGCGACGATCGTAGCTGAGGAGCATCATAATCTTAATTTACTGCACTGTCGACAAGAGTTCCGTCCCAACCTTATTTGTATTACCCGAACTCATAGAAATCTACGAGATTCATTTATAATGCAGTTACAGTAGTTAATATTTTTTGATGAAGCTTGCTCCTCAAGTGAGCTTCAACCTTTCAACTTTAGAGGTTCAGCACTGTTTTTGGAAGTGTCTTACCGATGTTTAATTTAGGGTTGAGAATGTTTTTTTTTTATAAATTCTCAACGGAACCATTGAAAACTTTCCTTCCGTTAAACAGTGATTTTTAGGAAATTTGTATAGTTATATCATTCATAAAGCCTTCCTGGACAAACTGATAGGACCCCACTAATGGCTATTCAGCCCCCCTTCTATCCTATTTCAGATATTAGTAAAAAAGGCTTCAGTTTTTGATTTATTCATATGTCATTTTTTGATAAGTGCTTTAACGTTATATATCGAATCAGTCTCTTCTGATTGAGTTGTTCTAATTGGAATGACTCAATTTTTGATAGTGGACACACGAGTCGATATATAATGTTGAAGTACTTCTTATAGATTAGTTCGCAGTCTTGGATTAATCCGATTCGCCTACGGTTATTTGGTGGTTGGTTTTTATCACCAAACCAAATATCTGTGCAAATCATCTTCCAAGTCGCCTTTTTATTTCGTTTTAATTTTCATGTCTCCAGTTTATTTATAGGTGGAGATATCTTCGAGGTTTTTGTCTATCTTTTTACTCTCCCTCTCTCTATCTCTTCGGCGAAAGCTAAAAAGATATAATAGTTCCATACACACTTTTTCCCAACGTGATGTATACTGATTTTTTGTTTATTTTTTTATACATACAAACAATAAATTCACATACAAAAAAGTAAGCAAAAACGCTAAAGGGAAATTTTGGGAAAATAAGAGGTTTAGGGAAAATTTAATATAAGGGGAATAATTAGAACTATTAAACTTAAAGATTTGATTAAAAAATAATAATAGTAAAACTAAAAAATTAAATAAAAGTAAGCAAAAACGTAGAAATCGAAAGGGTAAAATTCATCATGATAAATGTTTTATAGAGAAATATTCTCGTCATAGTTGAAATTAGAAATTTCAATTAAAATAGGTAGGTCAGAAATTGCTGTATCGTCGCTAAAAAATGAGAATCATTTTTTATTAATATGAAAAATTAAATATAAATTGTAATTAGCATAGAAAATAGAAATTCAGAAATAATAACTAAAAATCAAAATCTAAATACTGGTCAATATTTCATACGTGAAATCTGCATTTTCAAGAGTCGTCATAAAACCGATTATTGTCATAAAGATGTTATTGTAACATTCCCCCTTTAAATATTATAAATGAAAATCGTTCTTTATATATATATTTTGTTAAATCATATATATAAATCTATAAAAATTTATTTAGAAATATAAAAAATCGACTTAACAACTGATCATGTTCCGAAAATTTTCCGAGTCAAAAATTGACAAATAAAAATCGCTACCTAAAATGACTCATCCAATCAAAACTATGATTTATAATTTATTTTATATAATTTTTATTATATAAATATAATTCCTATATATATATAGTGCGATATATATATATAAATCCCCAAATATTTGTCGCAAAATATTTAAAATTAAAGGTCAAAGTTCAGCGAGTTTCTAAAAAATTGTGTAACTTTCACGCCGCGAATTCCGTGCATGAAAATTGTAACTAGTGGTAATGGTAGATATAGTTTAACCCTGGTGGTGGAGCAAGTTAGTTCCCTTAGACAGAGGCTTTACCTCTGTTTAGTAGTAATAATTAGTCTTCCCTCTTTAAACCTTGCTTATACGTTCTAAATGGCTTCTAGTCTTCTTTGTAAGAACTAGATTCATTGAGGAACAAAAGCAAAGTTATTATCGGAATTCATCTTCTCACTGAAACACTTTTGTGTCTTCAACGAAGATTGTTCCTACAAATAATAATTATTATTGGTAGTCATTACCATTAATAATATTATATTATTATTATTATTATTATTATTATTATTATTATTATTTATTTTAGTGTAACTAGTATACTGCTTTCTATTATTATTATTATTATTATTATTATTATTATTATTATTATTATTATTATTGCTTTCATAGTACTAATTATAGAAAGTCTTAGTAGTATGCTATTATTGTTATCGTTATCACAATAAATATTGTTGTTATTATTGTCATCATCTTCGGAATTTGACTAGAGTTTTTTTCATCTCTGTCCACTTTCGAAGATATAAAATAATACTACATCTTGTTCGATAACGTGGTTACACATTCGGAAATTCAGAAATAAATTCGCAATAAAATCTTATAATTTCAAATATTAAAGCGACTTCCGTATAAAAATAAACTCAATATACTTTCAATAACAACATAGAAAATAAATTTCAATTAAATTTAATATACGATAAAACTTTTTCGTCCCCAAAAATCATCATAAATGAAACTCGATTCTTTTATGGACATTCAGTTTATATAAGCAGTAAATTAGAGAATCAACAATTATTTTTCATTCATTGTATATATATATATATATTAATTACTCTGGTCCACACGAGGTCCACCGAGTATATATATATATATATATATACAAATTTATATTCCACTATTCATTGGCTCCTTCCAAACTGATCGAGCAAAAGTGGTACTGCGCCAGAGATTAGTTTGGAAGTAGGAATAAATGTAGATTGGTGATCTGGTCTTCATTAGCCCAGCTACCTGGGACTGGGTCATTAATCCCCACATTTTAAGTGGCGCCCAACGTCCGTGTTGCCTAAATACTTGGCACACGAACTTTCACCCAAAATATTCATAAAAAATTTGAAAATCATTTTTTTACTTAACAACCGTTTTGGCGCTTTTTTAAACTATTTTTTCAATAATAGTTTTTATATAAATTTTTATATTTTATGACTTCGTGTCAGTATATATATTATCAGTGAACTTAAATTTTCCCCTTGAACAACTTTCAACATTAAACAAAATATTATTTAACATATTTTTTTATTTTTTTTGTGTGGGAGCTTACATGAGACATAAGTCTCCAGTTTTTCACATCCAAATTTATTAGTTCCATAGAGAACACTCAATCAAAATATTTATTAAAAAATTTTCGGGGAAATTTTTAAAATTTTTCCCCCCAATTTAGGGGAATTTTCAATTTTTCGTTAAAAAACTTTAAAAAATTTAAATATCAAAAAATAAAAACCTATATTTATTTTCTTTTAAAAATATAAATAAAATATTTTTAATATTATAAAAAATATATATATATATATATATATATATATATATATATATATATATATATATATATATATATATATATATATATAATATATATATATATATATATATATAATAATATATATAAATGATAAAAATCTCCTTCATTCAATTAGAAGTGAACTTCATTTCTTTTCATTTTATTTTTACATTAGTAAAAATATATTTCTTTTTGTATTTTTTATATCTTGTTGTATGTAGAAGAACATACGTTTTTAAATAATTTTAAGTCTCATTATTATATATAACCTGTTTGTGTAATATAAACACAATTACTTAGTATTAAGTTAGTCTTAAATATTTTTGATAACATCAATATTAATAAAATTATTTATATATATATATATATAAAAAATCACCACTCACTGATCGTAGGGTCAATATATTTTTTTTATAAACAATAGTTTATATATTTATATATATTTATATATATATTATATAAAATAACTTAGTTTATAATTTGATTTTTTTGTGTCACGACACACTTTCATGTATAAATTTTTATACAATATTCCAGCGCTTTATACCGGTACACTGAGACCGGTTCATCGGTTCAACATTTTTTGTTGAACATTATAAAATATATTTAATCTTATAGTTTTGAAAATTTTAATATCTTTTTTGTGTCTCAGGACGCATTATTTTTGTACTAAGTACTTGTACTTGTACAATATTTTACTTGTACAATTTGTATTGTACTTGTATTATTACATTTAATCTTATAGTTTTGAAAATTTTAATATCTTTTTGTCTCTCAAGACACATTATTTTTGTACTAAGTACTTGTACTGGTACAATATTTTACTTGTACAATCTATATTGTACTTGTATTATAAATCAACATTTAATCTGATAAATTTAAATATTTTAATATTTTAGTGTCTCAAGACACATTTTTTCTCTATATATATTTTTGAATTTTTTGATTAAAAATGGCTTCACATATGTCTGATCTATCAGATAGTGACCTCAAAGTCTATGGGGCACACAAAAAATCACGTAAAACATTACGGAGTCGTGCTACCAAGGCTATTAACGAGGCCAATAATAAATTATTAGATCCAAATACTAAAGTTGATGACTTAGGTTATATCATAACTAACTTAGAAGACTTAGATCTCAAATTAGCTGAAACTGACAACAACATCGCCCAATTTTTGGACGATGAGAATTCTTTAATCGATGATGAAGAAAATTATTCAAGGCATACTGCCCTATTAAAAACAATTACTACCATTAAATATAAAATTCAAGACCTCACTAAACCACCTTCGCGACCAGCTTCGCGTCCTGCATCACCGATTGTCCCGGCTACCCCTAGAGAGCCGGAGGCATTTAAACGTCCCATTAAAAAACTACCTACCTTTAATGGCAATATTTTAGAATATGCCTCTTTCATTGAATCATTTGAAAACTATGTCGAAGGTCAGAACTATTCTGATCTTAGTAAACTCGGTTTATTATTGGATTGTCTTCAAGGCACAGCAAAACAGATGGTATCTGGCTATGCCATCACCGGTGATAATTATAAAGTTATTCGAGATCTTCTTAAGGAAGATTTTGATAACCCTGCAAAAGTCCAAGAGACTTTAATATTAAAATTAACTAAGTTAACCCCCCCTAGATATGAATACGCAGATCTCTATCAATATAAAGCTGACATAAAATTAGTGGACGATAAAACTGGTTCCACTATCTTGGGTGTTTTACTGGCTCAAAAATTGCCCTCACAAATCAAAGAAAAGGTGAAATGGGATAGGGCTGGTGAAAGTTGGACCCTTGATTTACTTTTTGAAATGTTAAACCAGGCCCTTTCAGTTTTAGAAGCCTCAGGTCAAACACTATCCAACAAGGACGATAAAAACCCCCCTAAAAAATCTGAGCATACTTCACCTTCCAATAATAAATGGAAGGGACAAGGGGCCAAACCCAAACAATCAACTATATTAAATACAAATGTGAACTCACCACCTCACAAGTCCAATAATAAACCAAATTACCAACCTAACCAAAATAAACCTAACTTTAATAACAACAATTTTAATAGGTTTAACAATAATAAACCCCCATATTATTATAACAATCAAAATAATTATCAAAATCGTCCTTCAAATAATAATCACAACCTCACCTTTTATAATAATAATGGTCAAAATAACCCTATAAAATGTCGTTTCTGTAACAGCAGTCATTACACCGCCAATTGTAGTCTTATAAACACTCTTGAACTTCGAAACCAAATTGTCCAAAATCATCATTGGTGCCGAAGGTGTTTGAGTAGCAGTCACCCTACACCTGATTGTCAAAACAACAAAAAATGTTACACTTGTCAGTCTCCTGAGCATCATACTGCTCTTTGTCCCCAATATAAAAAACCAGAATATGTTACAACTATACCCCAATCCGCTTCAAACCACCTCACCTCCACCCTGTTGGCTCAGAGCCACGGTGTAGCTCTTCATATAGCGGATTTAAAAATAAATAAAGGAGACAAACCCATCCTTGTTCGAAGTATTTTCGATCAAGGGAGCCAGGTCTCGTTGATATCGAGATCAGTGGCCAAAATATTAAACTGTATTCCATATTCCACTGTCAACATCTCCATAAATGGTATTAACAAAAAGGGCACTCCTTCAGTACATGATGTGGTCACCTTAAACATCAGTACCAAGGAGGGGGTGATTCCTATATCTGCTGTTATAGTAGATCGCCTTCCCAACGATCTTAAAATACCTGGGCTTGTGAAGACCACACAAATGCTCAGACAATATCGTATCCCACTTGCCAATCCTTATCCAACATCAGATGTTATTACGGATATTGGCTTACTCCTAGGATCCGACAACCTCCCCCATTTTCTCCAATCATATGAGAAAATAAATAATGTAAATTTGTTAAAAACAAATGTAGGTAATATTATATGGGGCAAATTACCTTTTACTTCTGGTGGCACAGATTCTCAAGTCACTATTGTATCTTCTTTTAGGGCCGAAGTCCAATTTTTTGATCCTATAATTAGTTTTAGCCATTCTAATCATAAAAATATTGATCATTCTTCCTTTCTCCCTATAATTGAGGAGGAAGAACCATTAGCTGTAAGTGAAAATCCTCCCCTCTCTATAACTGAGGCAGAGGACTCTTTAAATTTAAATCCTTCACCTCTCTTCGAAGATGCCGAGGGAGGGGAAGTTGTAAATAATGCGCATCAACTTTCATATTTTTCCCAAGAGGAATATTTAGATTTAGTAAATAGGTTTAAGGTTTTGTCTGCCTCGGACGAGGTTTGTGAAATTGATTCCCCCATTAAAAGTACAAAAAATATGAATTTTACCTCAACTGAGGTTGGTGATGAACATCACCTTTCTGAAAAAATTATTATTTCCCCCTCGAAAAGTACAAAAAATATGAATTTTGTTTACCCTGGAACTTGTGAGAACTCTCACACCATTAAAAATATTGACTGATTCTGCTTTAATAAATAATATAGAAAATATAAATATTTCCTCAGCTGAGGACCCCCTCCCCCCTCCTTCTGTGATCACAGAGGAGGAGTATAACAAAAACTCCATAGACGACCTCGATCGTTTATGGTCTCTCTCCCATATTGGAATATTACCTGATGAGCAGTTTACTTTAGCTGAAAAAACTACCCTTGAATCATTTAAAGAAAATTTGCGCTTTATAAATGGGAAATATGTGGTGTCATTGCCATGGCGTGCAAACCATCCCAACTTACCTGATAATTATTCTTTGTCGAAACGTCGACTTTATAGTGTACTGAAACGGCTCAGGACTGAACCCGAATTGTTAAAATCATATAACGATGTGATAAAGGAACAGCTGTCCCTTGACTTCATCGAGGAAGTAAAACCTTCCACCCCCCTCCATCCTGAAGCCAAGTTACACTACCTTCCCCATCATGGGGTGCGCAAAAATTCCTCTACAACTAAACTTCGTTTAGTCTATGACTGCTCATCCAATAACCCCAGTTTAAATTTCTGTTTACACAGTGGTCCATCTCTGATAACAGATCTGGGAAAATTATTATTAAAATTTAGAATAAAAAAGTACGCAACTTCATCAGATATTGAAAAGGCTTTCTTAGGGATTCGCTTAGCAGAAAAGGATCGAGATTCAACTCGTTTCCTATGGGTCAGAGACCCCTCAGACCCCCAATCACCTATAGTGACATATAGGTTCAAATCAGTACTATTTGGAGCAACTTGTAGTCCATTTTTATTGGCAGCATGCCTCCACCACCATGTAAATAAATCCCAAACGGTATACAAGGATGCCATATTAGAACAAATTTATGTAGATAACCTTTTCGGTACATTTGACACCGAGGAGGAAATAAAACAATATTTTTTTAGAAACCAGGTCCTTATTTGCAGAGGCTGGTTTAAATTTAAGAGAGTGGGCTTCCAACTCATCTCTCGCTACTTCTATGTTTCAAGAGAAAGAATTGGGCATAGAAGAACCTTGTTTGAAAATTTTAGGTATGGAATGGGATACTTCTTCCGATACCATGTCTTACCCCACTCGTAGCTTCGACCCAGAAGCCAATACTAAACGTAAAATACTACATAATGTTGCATCTGCATTTGATCCTCTTGGTGTTTTGTCACCCGTAGTTATAAGAGGCAAAATGCTTCTACAAAAAATTTGGAAATTAAAACTTGACTGGGACCACAAGATCCCCAATGATCTTCAAAAAGAATGGAGATCACTTGTGGTTCAATTTGAACAATGTTTAAACTTAAAGTTGCCCAGGCAACTTATATATTCAATTAATGTGGAACTCCACGCCTTTTCCGATGCATCTGGCTCTGCATACGGTACAGTGGTGTATGTTGTCTCTTGTGCAGACTCGACACCCATATCAAAAATATTATTATCAAAAGTAAAAGTATCCCCCATTAAAGAGCTTTCCATTCCCCGATTAGAACTTATGGGAGCTCTATTATCATCTCGCATGTTAAAATTTATTATAGAGACATTTGAAAACATATTAAACTTTGAAAAAATATATGCTTGGTGTGATAGTCAAGTCACCTTGCAGTGGATTTTTTCACAAAAACAACTCCCCACCTTTAACCAGAACAGGGTGGACGAGATTAGAAAAAATGTTCCCTCTATAGAGTGGAAATATGTCCCTACACAGGACAACCCCGCCGACCTCGCTTCTCGCGGGTCAGATTGTAAATATTTATCTTCTGATTTATGGACATCAGGTCCAACTTGGCTCTTAAATCCCTCAGACTGGCCAGTCTGGAGGGAACATCCTTCTTCTTCACAAAATAAAGAAGAAGACTTAATAATCTCAGCTGTGACAGTTACTCCTGTTGAAAGTATACTGAACAGTGAGAATTATTCATCTTATAATAAAATTGTAAAAATAACAGCTTTAGTATTCAGGTTCATAAAAAATTTGAAAAACTCTGTAAATAAATCCCCCTTGAACAAATCGATTACAAAACCTGAATTCTCCCATCAACTCTCCATTGAGGAGAAACAAATTTCTGAGTCATATTGGATCAAATATATGCAAAGTTTGCATTTTCAGTCTGAAATAGATTGTTTAAAAAATAAAAAACCCCTTACACAGTTGTGTAAACAACTTAATATAATCTTAATAAATATACAACGTTAGGAAATTCTTTCCTACCTTATGACACCAAATTCCCTTATTTACTCCCAAATAACCATCATTTGATAAAACTCATCATATGGGACACCCATATGTCCTTTCATCATTTAGGAACCTCTGAGCTCCTTTTAATAATACGCAGAAAGTATTATTTTTCCCATATGAGAACTAATATTAAAAAGGTCACGAGACCATGTATTTTGTGTAAACGTTTGCAAGCTCTTCACTTTAGGTCTGCCCCTCTGGCTGCTTTGCCTAAAGTAAGAGTTATTAACACCAAGCCATTTACTATTTTGGGAGTTGACCTGACAGGTCATTTATAATTAAAACTTCAAAAACAGCCACCACCAAATGTTATATTGTATTATTTACCTGTGCAACGACTCGAGCAGTCCATCTCGAGCTCGTTTTAGACAATAGCACAGAATCTTTTTTGAGATCATTCCGCCGCTTCATGGGTAGACGTGGTGTCCCTTCTGTTGTTTACTCAGATAACGCCACCTACTTCCATGCATCATCTGATTATTTAAAACAGTTACATAGTTTACCATCAGTAAAACAATTTTTTAATCAATACTCCATTACATGGAGGTTCAATCCTGCTCGTAGCAGCCACTACGGAGGATTTTTTGAGCGTTGGATTAACCAAACTCCATTTGAAACGTACTCTTACTAATGCCCTCATCACTTATGATGAATTTTATACAATTATAATTGAAGTAGAGGCGGTTTTAAATTGCCGTCCTCTCACCTTTGTAGGGGATGACCTCTATAGTGAGGAACCACTCACCCCTTCCCATTTATTAACAGGGCATAAATTAAATTCTCTCCCAGTTCCAGAGGAACTTATTGAAATGGATCCCACATATTTAGATCCTATAAAAATTGGTAAACGCTACAAATACATCCTCTCCCTTGTAAATAAATTTAAAATTAAATGGGAAAAGGATTATTTATTAAATTTAAGGCAATCTTATAATAAATCTGATCGCCCAAATGTAACTGTCGGAGACGTCGTCTTGGTGGAAGATGACGGTCCCCGTTTAAAATGGAAATTGGGAATTGTAAAAGTCTATGTACGATCGGTTTCCTTGAGTACGAGAACAGGTGAAATTACTCGTGCAGTCATTCATCTTTACCCTTTGGAAATTCATAGTAACATTTATGATTCTTCTACAGAAGAAGAATCACCTACAACATCAAGTTCTCCCCCTAGGAACCGCCGCCAGGCTAACATCCTGGCTTCCCGTCGGATCAAAGCTATATTCGATTCGAAATAAGCTTCGACGACAACCTTATTAGCCATTTAGACAACATTAAAAAACTTATCATATAATTTCTCTTACTATTGAACAAATTAAAATAATCTTTTAAAATTTCTTACTTATACTTTAATTCAAACGTGAACTGTGTATTCCTCTCACCAGTGTCCCCAGGACTCTTCAAAAGTAGTTAAGCTCCTTTTGTACGGCATTAGGGGTTTTCTTACTTCAGGGTGTGTGTGCCGGGACTTACTGACTGTGTAATGTAATTTCGAGTGCCTTGCATTTTCGTTTCAAAATACATTTATTTTCAGAACCCTGAGGACCCTGAAATTGTTATATTCTTCGAGAAACAGTTGTCCTGGGATGGAGATTTCTTTAGGGGAAGGGTTTCCGTAGTTCCCTTGACTTTGATACTGTTGGTGGTTCGGGTTATTAACCCACCTTTTTATTTTTAAAAAAGAAAGGAACAACCACCCCCCTTTTTAATAAAATCAGGGTCGTTGCCTTCTGTTAGTGGTGATATTTTGAAACTAGAAGGTGCAAGACGCGAGAGTTAAGTTATATTACCCACAACCGACCCATTCAAAATTCCTATCCTTCAGACACAGTTCGCTGACGAATAAAGAGTATACTTATTTACTATATTTTCTTTCACCAAAACTTACGAAAACAAATTATATTTTTTCTGTTGGATTCCTTTGGCTGGGGAATTTAATGTCGTAATTTATTTTAAATTACTTCATTTGCCACATGTGGCCAGTTTTCCTTTTGGTTTTTGATGACTGGATTCGCGAGTGGTTGATTTGCGATCGTGATCAAGGGAATTGTGAATGCATTAGTCATCGCTATTTCCTTTGTAAATAATAATCTTAATAATCATTTATATATATAAAAATTAAAATTTATTAATAGAAACTTGCCCTGAAAGTCGGTATCATTTGCACCGAGAAATCTCAAAATTTCAATACCGTACTCTGATAAAGGCTCATAAGAGTAAAGTATCCCTTATAATTGGGCTACGCCCTTGAAATTCACAATATTGATTCATTTAATAATAAATAGTAAAAGTCCCAAATTTGGGACCTGAATACTTATAATCCCTTTTCGAACATGTGAGCTCCCCCCCATTTCATTTTTTGTTAAAAATTTCAACGGATTCTTCTTATTCATGTCAAAAACTATTATTGTACCAATTTTCAACCAAGTAAATTATATATTTCAATATATATATATATATATATATTATATATATATATATATATATATATATATATATATATATATTATATATATATATATATATATATATATATATATATATATATATATATATATATATATATATATATATATATATATAAATATATACATTTACACAGAACCTTCCAAATTGAAAAGTAAAACTGATACAAGTAACCGGCATTCGATTTTCTCTCTTTTGACAGAGTTTTGAAATTTCATACTTCCCTTGATTATACTACAGATATAAAACTATATTTTGATAAAGTTTTACATCAATCAAAGTCATAATTACATAATTATAAACATATCGAATTACCTGTCAAAGATAGGCCTTCGATTTTGAGAATTTTCATTTTGAAAGTTTTCCCACCCACCCCTAGTTAACCAGGTGCTCAATGAGTGTCAGACTTGGTTAGTATTTCAAGTTGGTCTTAACACTCCAATCTTTCATTTATGTAAGTGTCATTGACCTCCTTCAATCAAAAGGTCAAGTTTTGACCCCAGGTGACCTTTCAAATTTTTACATTAAAAATTCAATATATTTCAACTCACAGTCGTCCTAGAAAAATAAAATTTATATCAAATTAATCAGAAAAACATACAGAATCTGATAGTTATTGTTAAAATTGTTAATTATCTTTAATTAAAAAATTACAATTATTATGTAATTTCTCTGAGAATAAACATATCCAGTTTACAACATGTGATTGTTGCCAGAGGTTTCTGTTGTAAACTTCTAATGATTTTTACGATAAATCTACATTAGTTCGTTTGATAAATTTATTTATTTACTATATAATTTTAAATTTGCTAATTTTTGATAATAAATTTGTTATTGAAATATTAATAATTCAATTTAAAGTTTATTTAACTAATTGCTCACCGTCAACCCCCTCGGCGTCGTTTTGATCGACTATAAAACGGCGAGAGCGACCGAGGAGCATCACAATCTTAATTTACTGCACTTGTCATCAGTAGACTCCGTCCCATATTTTGCATTCCGAGTCGAAAGAGAAGTCTACGAGATTCATTTATAATGCAGTTACAGTAGTCAATAAATTTGATGAAGCTTGCTCCTCAAGTGAGCTTCAACCTTCCATCTGAGGTTCCAAAGCTACTTCAGGAGGTGTTTTACTGATGTTTAAGTCAGGGCTGTTTGATCCTTTTTTTTTTATAAATCAACAGCAGAACCATTGAAATTTTCCTTCCGTTAAACAGTGATCTTAGAATTTTTATAGGTATATCATTCATAAAGCCTTCCTGGACAAACTGATAGGACCCCACTAATGGCTATTCAGCCCCCCTTCTATCCTATTTCAGATATTAGAAAAAAAGGCATTATTTTTTGATTCGTTTATATATTAATTTTTTGATAAGTGTTTTGACGTTATATATCGAATCAGTCTCTTCTGATTGTGTTGTTCTATTTGGAATGACCCAATTTTGATAGTGGACACACGAGTCGATATATAATGTTGAAGTACTTCATATAGAATAGTTCACAGTCTTGGATTAATCCGATTCGCCTACGGTTATTTGGTAACCGGTTTTTATCACCGGACCAAATATCTGTGCAAATCACCTTCCAAGTCGCCCCTTTTTATTTCGTCTTAATTTTTATGTCCAGTTTTATTTGTAGGTGGAGAAATCTTCGAGGTTTTTGTCTATCTTTTTGCTCTCCCTCTCTCTATCTCTTCGGCGAAAGCTAAAAAGATATAATATTTTCAAACACATTGAAAACAATAAACTCACACTCAAAAAAGTAAGCAAAAACGCTAAATGGGAGAAATTGAAAGGATAAAAGATTTGGAGAAAATTCAATATAAGAGGAATGCTTAGGAAATTTCAAATTTAAAGATTTGTTTAAAGAATGTTTCATAGAGAAAAAAATCTCGTCGTAGTTGAAATTAGAAATTTCAATTAAAATAAGTAGGTCAAAAATTACTGTATCGTCGCTAAAAAATGAGAATCATTTTTTATTAATATTGAAAATTAAATATAAATTGTAAATGGCATAGAAAATAGAAAGTTAGAAATAATAACTAAAAATCAAAATCTAAATATTTGTCAATATTTCATACGTGAAATCTGCATTTTCAAGAGTTGTCATAAAACCGATTTTTGTTATAAAAATGCTATAGTAACATTCCCTCTTTAAATGTTGTAAACGAAAATTACTCTTTATATATATATTTATTGAAATAAATATATAAAATTGTAAATATTTGTTTGGAAATATTAAAAAATCGTCTCAATAACGGATCACGTAGTCTCAGAATTTGCCTCATAAATGAGACAAAATCAAAAATGCAAATTTTCGATTGTATTTATTTAAAATATTCAAATTAAATATTTATAAAGCTTAAATTATATATTTTATATTATTATAAAAAATCAATGAAATATACACATATATATATATATATATATATATATATATATATATATATATATATATATATATATATATATATATATATATATATATATATATTTAGATATATATAAATAATATATATATATATATATATATATATATCCATATATTTTTTGTGCAAAATAATAAAATTAAATGTTCAAAGTTTAGCGAGTTTTTGAACTTCGTGTAATTTTCGCGTCGCAATTTCCGTGCATGATAAAATGGTAGATATAGTTTAACCCTGGTGGTGGAGCAAGTTAGTTCCCTTAGACAGAGGCTTTACCTCTGTTTAGTAATAATAATTAGCCTTCCCTCTTTAAACCTTGCTTATACGTTCTAAATGGCTTCTAGTCTTCTTTGTAAGAACTAGATTCATTGATGAACAAAAGCAAAGTTATTATCGGAATTCATCTTCTCACTGAAACACTTTGTGTCTTCAACGAAGATTGTTCCTACAAATAATAATTATTATTGGTAGTCATTTATTATTAATAATATTATTTTATTATTATTATTATTATTATTATTTTATTATTATTATTGTTTATTCTTGTTTATTATTATTTATCATCATCATTTATTTTAGTGTAGCTAGTATACTGCTTTCTATTATTATTTTATTATTATTATTATATATTATTATTATTATTATTATTATATTATTATTTATTATTATTATTATTATGCTTTCCATGGTACTAATTATAGGAAGTCTTGGTAGTATGCTGTTATTGTTATCGTTATCACAATAAATATTGTTGTTATTATTGTCATCATCTTCGGAACTTGACTAGAGTTTTTTTCATCTCTGTCCACTTTCGAAGATATAAAAATTATACTACATGTTCGATAACGTGGTTACACATATTCGGAAATTCAGAAATAACTTCGTAATGAAAATTTTATAATTTCAAATATTTAAAGACTTCCATATAAAATAAACTCAATAAACTTTCAACAACTATATAAAATAAATTGCAATAAATTTCTTTCTTTTAATCCGATTCATCCCCAAAATCATCATAAATAAAACTCGATTCTTTTATGGACATTCGATTTATATAAGCAGTAAATTATAGAATCAATAATTATTTTTCATTCATTGTATATATATATTAATTATACTGGTCCACACGAGATCCACCGAGTCCACACGAGGTCCACTGAGTATATATATATATATATACAAATTTATATTCCACTATTCATTGGCTCCTTTCAAACTGATCAAGCGAAAGTGGTAACGCGCCAGAGATTAGTTTGGAAGTAGGAATAAATGTAGATTGGTGATCTGGCCTTCATTAGCCCAGCTACCTGGGACTGGGTCACTAATCCCCACATTTTAAGTGGCGCCCAACGTGCTTTAACTCACGCCCCCATTTAGAAACATTTAATTTGCGCCACATTTTAAGTGGCGCCCAACTTTTGTGTTGCCTAAATACTTGGCACACCCCAGTCTTGGGGGAAGAAGGTGGATGATGATGATGATGATGATGGATATTATATAGTTATATATATAATATATATATATATATATATATATAATATATATTATATATTATATATATATATATATATATATATATATATGTATTATATATATATATTGATATATATATATTATATATATATATATATATATATATATATATATATATATATATATATATATATATATATATATATATATTATATATTATTTTGCGTGTTGCGTGTTGCGTGTGCGTGTGCGTTGCGTGTGCGTCCAGTGCGTGTGCGTGGCTAAATGTACTGTGTATGTGTGTGTCTTACATAGGTATAAATCTGAGGACAATAAAACAAATATTTTACTATCTTCCAATTTCAAAAAATGACAAGTTGTCCAAAGATATTTATTTTTTATTTTCAGAATAAAAGAAAAGAATGGAAGAGAGAGTATGTGAGAGTGAAAGTGAAAGAGAAAGAGAGAAGAGAGAGAGAGAGAGTTTATTTTTAGGGGAATTTTTATCTATGTCATTGACATATCTCTGTCGATTTGTGTGAGTCACTCCTTTCAGAAACAATTTTGACTATAGAGAAAGTTTTTACAGCAAATAAATGTTTATTATTATTATTATTATTATTATTATTATTATTATTATTATTATTATTATCACTCACAGCAACGCGGAGTATTATTATTATTAACTCTTATTATAAGCAATTATTATTATTATTATTATTATTATTTATTATTATTATTATTATTAGTATCATAATTATTATATTATTATATTATTATTAATATTATATTATTATTATTATATTATTATTATTATATTATTATTATTTATTATTATATATTATTGCAGACTCTGTTCTGGCGGACGCGTTTGTTTTAGCGCTTTATCAAACAAATGAAATAAGGAAAATATACGGTAGCCCTGCATATATAATTATATTATTTAAAAACAGTGGAAAGTTGAAGTGTTTACATTGCAAAGTAATTAAAAGCATTAAATGTGAAGATCAAAGCAAACAAAATTTTATTACAAAATTTTCCTATTGAGGCGTCTGAGAGACTGATTTTCCAAAATACAAATAAAACGTTCCCAACTTCAACCACACTTCTACCACACAGCAACAACAACAGCAAGCACAGCAATAAAACTACAACCGCACACAGCAACAAACGACAACGACGGACAACCAAACAATACAAAACTACAACAACTACACCAAACACAACAGTTAATAGAAGCAACGCATGATGAATACTTATAAAGCATAGACATCAGCTACCTTGAAAGTCTCAAATCTCCCCTTTTTTACACCGACCTAATTGTCTCCTTCCAAAGAAATTTTCAATTGAATATGAAAACCTTATTATAGAAGAAATTAAAAAAACTATGAAAATCAACCTGAAGAATGTCGTTTTCAGATACCTTGGCTAAGGAATAGAAGAGATTACTAATTTAAAAGCATAAAATATATTAATATAACAACAACAACAACAAAAAAAAGAGGAGAATAAAATTTTGTTCGAAGATTTAAATGTTCTCAAAAATAAAATCAAAAAAATAGAAAAAAGATTAGAAAATTGAAATACTGAAAATTTGAATGCAAAAAAGAAAAACATACAAATGTATGTGTGTTATCAGGCCCAGCTCTTCTATTAGGAAATAAAAAATGGAAAATTATGAACAAATTAGTAAAGAGTCTCATCAAAAAACAAACTAAACTATTTACTTGCCAGAAGATTCAAATTACCAATGCATCAAGAATAGGATTTGAAAAAGATGATAAGCCAGATAAAAAGTCACGCTTCACCGTGCAGAATAAAGACATGCGAAGTAAGTTGATTTAAACATATATCCAAACTAAGCCTAACATCTATATCAACGAATATTTGCCAAACTATAAAACAAATCATTGTTCAGAGCATTAGAATTAAAAAAAATAACCTTAAATTAATCCCCGCTTCGAGATGGAATACTAAAAATTAGTAAAGCAAAATTCACCAAGTCTCAGA